>JAJPUD010009474.1:41915-61313 GCA_023553655.1 Myrmecobius fasciatus
ATCTGGTTTTCAATTAAGAGTTCCAGTTCTTTGGACATAAATTTATTCCATCTCCATAGGTCTGAGAGGTAAACTATACTACGTTCCTCTAATTTACTTACAGTATCACTCTTTATATCCAGATCATGAACCCATTTAGATCTTATCTTGGTATGTGGTGTTAGGTGTGGGTCAAGCCCTAATTTCTTCCACACTAGTTTCCAATTTTCCCAGCAGTTTTTGTCAAATAGTGAGTACTTATCCCAGAAGCTGGGATCTTTGGGTTTAACAAAGACTATGCTATGGTTATTGCCTAGTTTGTCTTGTGATTCTATCCCATTCCACTGATTGACTATTCTATTTCTTAGCCAGTACCAAATGGTTTTGATGATCGCTGCTTTGTAATATAGTTTTAGATCTGGTACAGCAAGTCCACCATCATCAGCCTTTTTTTCCCATTAATTCTCTTGAAACTCTTGACCTTTTGTTCTTCCAAATGAATTTTGCTATTGTTTTTTCTAGATTGTAAGATAATTTCTTGGGAGATTGATTGTTACGGCACTACATAAGTAAATTAGTTTGGGTAGTATTGTCATTTTTATTATATTCGCTCGGCCTACCTATAAACATTTTTCCAATTGACTAGGTCTGATTTTATTTGTGTGGAAAGTGTTTTGTAGTTTAGTTCATATAGTTCCTGATTTTCCCTTGGCACATAAATTCCCAAATATTTTATACTATCAACAGTTATTTTGAATGGAATTTCTTTTTATATCTCTTGCTGTTGAACTTTGTTGATAATATATAAAAATACTGATGATTTATGTGGATTTATTTTGTATCTTGCAACTTTGCTAAAGTTGTGAATTGTTTCTAATAGTTTTTTAGTTGAGTCTTTAGGGATCTCTAGGAATATCATCATGTCATCTGCAAAGAGTGATAATTTAGTTTCCTCATTACCTACTCTAATTCCTTTAATCTCTTTTTCTTCTCTTACTGCCAAAGCTAACATTTCTAAGACAATATTAAATAATAATAGTGACAGTGGGCAGCCTTGTTTCACTCCTGATCTTATTGGGAATGATTCTAGTTTGACTCCATTACATAAGATGCTTCCTGAAGGTTTCAAGTAGATACTACTAATCATTTAAGGAAATGCCCATTTATTGCTATACTCTCCAGTGTTTTTAATAGGAATGGATGTTGGATTTTATCAAAGGCTTTTCCTGCATCTATTGAAATAATCATATGGTTTTTGTTAATTTGGTTATTGATATAATTGATTATGCTAATAGTTTTCCTAATATTGAACCAGCCCTGCATTCCAGGTATAAATTCTATTTGGTCATGGTGTATTATCCTGGGGATAACTTTCTGTAATCTTGTTGCTAAAATCTTATTTAAAATTTTTTGCATCAATATTCATTAGGGAAATGGGTCTATACTTTCTTTCTCAGTTTTCTCCCTACCTGGTTTAGCTATCAGCACCATATCTGTTTCATAGAAGGAGTTTGGTAGTACACCTCTTTCCTATTTTTTCAAATAATTTATATAGTATTGGGATTAATTGCTCTTTGAATGTTTGGTAAAATTCACATGTAAATCCATCTGGCCCTGGAGATTTTTTCTTAGGGAGTTGATTAATAGCTTGTTCTATTTCTTTTTCCAAAATGGGGCTATTTAAATAATTTATTTCCTCTTCTGTTAACCTAGGCAATCTATATTTTTGTACCTATTCCTCCATTTCATTTAGATTATCAAATTTATTGGCATAAAGTTGGGCAAAGAAACTCCTAATTATTACTCTAATTTCCTCTTCATTGGAGGAAAATTCTCCCTTATCATTTTTGAGACTAACAATTTGATTTTCCTCTTTTCTTTTTCTAATCAAATTAGTTGTTGGTTTTTTTGTTGGTCTTTTCATAAAACCAACTCTTAGTTTTATTTATTAATTCAATAGTTTTGTTATTTTCCATTTTATTGATCTCCCCTTTAATTTTCAGAATTTCCAATTTTGTATTTAATTGAGGGTTTTTAATTTGGTCTTTTTCTAGCTTTTTAAATTGTAAGCCCAGTTCATTATCTTCTCTTTCTCTGTTTTATGCAAGTAAGCATCTAGAGATATAAAATTACCCCTTATAACCGCTTTAGCCGTGTCCCACAAATTTTGGTATGTTGTCTCATTATTGTCATTCTCCTGGATGAAATTATCAATTGTGTCTATAATTTGCTCTTTCACCCATTCATTCTTCAGGATTAGATTATTTAATTTCCAATTAACTTGTGGTCTATTTTCTCCTGGCCTTATATTACATGTGAGTTTTATTGAGAAGGATGCATTTACTATTTCTGCTTTTCTGCATTTGATTTTGAGGTTTTTTATGCCCTAACATATGATCAATTTTTGGATAAGTTCCATGAACCCCTGAGAAAAAAGTATACTCCCTTCTATCATCATTCAATTTCCTCCGGAGATCTATCTTACCTAACTTTTCTAACCTTTTGTTTACCTCCCTAACTTCTTTCTTATTTATTTTGTGATTTGATTTATCTAATTCTGAGAGAGCAAGGTTGAGATCCACCACTAGTATAGTATTACTGTCTATTTCTCCTTGTATCTCTGTTAGTTTCTCTTCTCGAAATTTGGATGCTATACCACTTGGTGCATATATGTTAAGTATTGATACTGCTTCATTGTCTATGATACCCTTTAGTAAAATATAGTTTCCTTCCTTATCTCTTTTAATTAGATCTATTTTTGTTTTTACTTGATCCGAGATAAGGATTGCTACCCCTGCCTTTCTTTGTTCACCTGAAGCATAGAAGATTCTGCTCCAGCTCTTTACCCACTCTGTATGTATCTCTATGTTTTAGATATGTTTCTTGTAAACAACATATTGTAGGATTCTGGCTTTTAATCCAGTCTGCTACCCGCTTCCGTTTTATGGGAGAGTTCATCCCATTCACATTCACAGTTAAAATAACTATATCTGTATTCCTTGCCATCTTATTTACCCAGAGTTATGATTTTCTCTTCCTTTTCCCCTCTCTCCCTTCCCCCCTCCCCAGTACTTTATTTTTGATGACCACCTCCCACCAATAGTCCTTCCCCCTTTAGAATCCCCTCCTCCCCTTTATACCTTTCCCCTAATCCTTCTATTAGTTTATCCCTTTCCTTTCCTCGTTTCCCTCCCACCTTCCCACAAGGAGGGTCAGGCCTTTCTATGAAGCCAAATGTGTCTGATATACTCTCTTAGAGTCCAATCTAATGAGAGTAAGAATACTCATCACCCTCCCTTCTTTCCCTCAATTATATTAGATTTTCTATGTCTCTTCATGAGACTTTGCCTTATTTTACCTCCTTTTTATTTTTACTTTATTTTACCTCCATTCCCCTCCCTCCCTTTTTTTTACAGTATGATATATCTTCCATCTCTAAGTTCTTTTCAATTATTATTAAAATAAAATCAAATTATACCCCCATTCTTTAAGGATACCCCTAGTAGAGTTATAGTTCTCGAGAGTTCTTTCCTTTTCACCTTTTTATGCTTCTCTAGAGTTTGATGGCAAAAAATGGAATTCAAGTGAGCAGTTGGCTGGGAATTTCATTGGTTCTCAAACCTTTTGGTCTCGTAGTCTTCAATATTTATTTCTGAAAGATTTTGTGCTCTAATATTTTTTTCTTTCCTTCCCTACTACCTCCCCATCCAAGATAGCAAGGAGTCTGATAAACATGTACAAGCAGTGATTTCTTTATACTCACATTTCTTCAAAGACTCAAAAATACACTAAATGCCTTTCATTCTTCCTATTAAAATTAATGTAAAGATGAATGAAGCCTAGAAAAATCAATTGGGATGGAATATAAAATGAGGATGAGTAGCCAAAGAATATCTGAAAAAGAAAGTTATACAAAAACTGCCTTGACATATGATACGAATGCTGCCTTAAGTTTTGTTGAGTGAAAGAAGAAAATTCCCATAAACATAATATAGATTCAGAATAAGAAAATACCAGCCTTATATAATTTCAGAATTAAGTAAACTTTGCAAAAGTCATTTGCCTTTCTTAGTTATTGCCAACATTAACAATTACGTTTACTAACAATTACACTCAGTAAGATCTTAGACAGAAACATGGTTCATGTGCTATTAGTCACTGTTTTTTTTTTTTTTTCTGAAATAAACTCACTTCCTGTTAGCTTTTTGGTATGGAATCTGGACTTTAATGAAATCTCCACCAGAAGGTTCTCATACTTCTTGGGAGAAAAGGAAATAATGTTAGTTGTAGGAAAACTGATCTAGGGAAAGATGTTTTGAAAATACATAGGATTTTAACTAAAACATTGCTAAATGTTTTTTCACTCACAATTCTCATGTTTCATTGTGCTTCAAAAGTGAACCTGGATACCGGAAGGTTATTGCTAGTGGAGCACAAGATCTGACAGATTCAGTCAGGCCAAAAAGGTTTAAAAGATGGGCAGAACGAAGGGCATAGTCTGTTGCCCAAAGTGCAACCTAGTTGAGTTTAGAGCCTAATGACTAGGTTGGTGATACAGCAATGACTTTTTCCAGCTGCTCATCTTTTAAGTCCATTTCATGCAGTAGTGGAGGAATTCCCCTGTTGGGTTACAGGAATTGGATCCCAACAATATACTGGGTTTTCAGACCAGTATCATATAGTGTCTCAAAATAATTTAAAAAAAATTTATTTCCACATTTGTCATATTGTGCAAGGAAAGTCAGATCAAAAGGGAAAAAACACACACAAAAAATACAAAGATGAAAATATTATTCTTTGATCCATATTAAGTCTCTATACTTTTCTCTCTCAATGTAATTGGCACCCTCTATCCCAAATCCATTGGAATTGCCTTGAATCACTGCACTGGTGAGAATAACCAAGTCTATCATAATTGATCATCACATAATCTTGTCATTACTATGTACAATGTTCTAATTCACTCAGCATCAATTCATGCAGGTCTTTCTAGGATTTTCTAAAATCAGCCTGTTCATCATTTCTTATAGAACAATAATACTCCATTACTTTCACATACCATAACTTATTTAGCCATTCCCCAACTGCTGGACATCCATTCAATTTCCAGTTCCTTGCCACTACAAAAAGAGCTAGTATAAAAATTTTTTGCCCAGATGGATCCTTTTCTCTTTTTTCTTATCTCTTTGGGATTCAGATCCAGTAGTAAGACTGATAGATCAAAGGGTATGTACAGTTTTATTGCCCTTGGAACAAAGTTCTAAATTGCTCTCCAGAATGGTTGGTTCATCTCACAACTCCACCAACAATGTTCCGGTTTTTCCATATCCCTTCCAATATTAATTAGTATCTTTTCCTGTCATCAAAAAGTTATAGACTTAAAAGTATTTCTTTAAGAGCCCAAAGATAAAGTGATTCTGCCTTCATCTTTTGTGACTTTAAGAGTGGTCCTTTGTCTGTTTCCTTCATTGCATCTCTTTCTTCCTTGCTTAGCATAAATAAAAGAAAAAAGTTACATAAAAAATGTTGGCTGTTTTTGAGAACTCTTTGTTACAGAGCCTATTACTTTTGCAAAAAACTATGATTATATACAGCCTAATACTATTCTTTTCCTATTTGTTTTTGAAGTTCTCTGTAGTGTTGAAAGTTTTTTGGGTAAAAATTAAAGACAAGGTTTCTAATGCTTTCTGATATGACATGGTAGATAATGCCAATTTTATTGCATTCTATTTTAACCTTTTCTCAGTAATTAAAGAATAATAATTTGAAAGATTTTTCCTATAATAATATCTTCAAAAATTAAAAATTTTCTTTTTTAGCCACTGGAGAGACTCTTAACTGAAGCATTTTTAAAAGTAGATAATTTATTAAATTAGTTTGTGCATTGCTAATAATATCTGCCAATAATTATAATTATTATGATGTTAATAATTAAAATTATTGCTTTAAAAGCAGTAAGCACCATCAGATGTCAGACCACATGTAACTTTTGTAATTAGAAAAAGCTGTATTATATCTCATATTAAAAAAATCTGATATTTATATAATGCATTAAAATTTACAGAATGCTATATATATAATTTACTTGGTTACTTTAGTGACTTTATGAATATAGTTCCAAAATGCTTTCTAGAATACTTTGACCAATTCATAGCTCTACTAAGAAGAATTAGTATCTGTTTTTTTTTCATAGAATCTCCCGTAATTGTCATTTTCCATTTTTTCTGTTCCTCTACAAATCTCATATATAGAAACTGAGAATCATTTTAATTTGCATTTCCTTAATTATTAATGGTCTGAAGTATTTTTATATATTTGTTGGCAAATTAAATTTCTTCCTTTGAGAACTGTTCATATCCTTTGAGTTTTTAATCTATTGTAGAATGGTTCTTATTCTTATATATTTGAATATCAGAATTTTGTTACAGAAAGTCATTGTGAAGAACTTTCAGATCATGGTTTAATTTCTAATTTCATCTACATTGATTTTGTTTGTTCAAAACTTGTCAATTTTATGTAATTAATATTTTCTATCTTATCTTCTATGATCATATTTCCTTTCTTCGTATCCATAGTTGTAAATGATATGTTATTTCTGGTTCCCCTGATTTTTTAAAATGATGTGACATTTTAGATTTAGGCCTTGTACCCATTTGGAGTTTTGTTGTGGTATATGATGTAAGATGTTTGTCTAAACCTAGTTTGTGCTAGATTGCTATTCAGCTTTTGGTAGCAGTTTTGTTAGATTGTTGTTGTTGTTCAGTCATTTTAGTTGTGTCCAATTTTCAGGCACAACTACTTGGGATTTTCTTGGCAGAGATACTGGATACAGAGATACAGAGATACTGGAATGGTTTGCCATTTCCTTCTCCAGCTCATTTTAAAAATGAGGAAAATGAAGTAAACATGGTTAAGTGACTTGTCCAGGGCCATATAGTTAGTAAGTCACCAAGGTCAAATTTGACTTCAGGTCTTCCTAAGTGCTCTATCCACTTCACTAACTTGTTGCCCCTTTTGTTATATAGAAAGCCTTATGCATCAGGGAACTTTGGCTTTAGTGAATAAGAAGCTACTATGCTTACTTGCTTCTATGTGTTAGGTGCATAATCTGTTTCAATGGTTAATTTTTGTAGTTTTTTTTTAAGCCACTTCTAAGTGGTGTTGATGATTACAAGTTTGTAGTATTGTTTAAAATATGGTATTGCTCATCCACCTACTTTGTTTCCACATTTCATTATTTCCTTAGAGATTCCTAACCTTTCATTTTTTTCAAGAGAATTCTGTTACTACATTTTCAAGGTTTAAAAAAAAAATCCATTGATAGTCTGGTTGTTATGACCCTGAATAAATTAGTGTAGGAAGTGTTATCATTTTTATTATATTGACATTGTTCAACTATGGGCAGTTAATCTCACTTTAATTATTAAGATCTGTTGGTGAGTCTTTTGTGGTTGTTTATATAATTTATATAATTCTTATGTAAGTGTTGGCAGATTTATTCTTCAATATTTTATATATCCTATAGTCTGGAATGGAATTTATTTCACTCTCTCATTCTGCTAGGTTTTATTGACAGTATATAGAAAACTGATTATTTTTATGGATTTATCTTTCATTCTACTACTTTGCTGGCTATAATTGCTTCAATTAATTTTAGTTGAGTCCCTAGAGTTTTCCAGGCTATCATATCAACTATGAAAAGAGCAATTTTTTTTTCTTCTTTGGCTATAATTTTTCTGGCAATTACTTTCTTGTCATTGTAATAGCCAGAATTGAAAAAAATAGCAATAATAGTCAAATTCTTCCTTATTTGGTTTTATTTGAATAGTTTTCAGCATATTCTATGATATAATATATATTCTATGACATTATCTATCATATAATTCTATGATATAATGCTGCCTCTTCATTTTCAATGCATATATATGAAAGGCCCATATATTTCTGTGCTGTTTAGTACTGAAATGAGTGTTGTGTTTGATCAAAAGTTTTAGTCCCTTTTTTATGTTGACGTAGCCATGTATTTCTTCTTTAAATTAATTATGTCTATTGTGTTTATAGTTTCCCCAATATTAAAGTAGCTCTGCCTTCCTTGCATAACTCTAACTCAGTCATAGTATATAATTTATTTAACTCATTTTTTACCTTCTCAAGAGACTTCCTATTTCCTCTTTATTTTCTGCTATTAGAGTAATGTCTGAAATTGTTGATATTTCTCCCAGCAACCTTACTTTTGCCTTTTCATTCATTCAGCCTGCCATTTCTCATGATGTACTCTGCATATGTTAAATAAAAAGGTGATAACACACAGCTTTGTCATACTCCTTTTTCAATCTTAACTCAGCTCATTTTTAACTATTGATCCTTAACCTATATACAGGTTTCTCAGGAGACAAGAAAGATGATTTGGTGCTCTTATCTCAGGACTTGCCACATTTTGTTGTGATTCACAAGAGTCAAAGGCTTTAGTATAGTTAATGAAGCAGAAGTACATTTTTTCCCTAGAATTTCTTTGCTTTCTTCACAGTTCAGCAAATCTTGGCAATTTGCTCTCTACTTCGTCTGCCTCATAGAAAACTCGTCTCCTCTTGTGTTAACTCTTCTTGGTTCACATATTGCTGAAGCCCAGGTTCCAGAATCTTAAGGATAACATTGCTGATGTATGTTGTTTAATAATTTGAACATTCTTTGATATTGCTCTTCTTTAGGATTGGGACATAAACTGATCTTTTCTAATACAGTGGCCAAATTTGTTGATATATTGAATGCAATACTTTAATTGAATTATTTTCTATGGTTTTAAGTAGCTCAGATGGAATTCCATTACCTCTGGCCTTAATTATAAGTAATGTTTCTTACTTGATTTTATTCTCTAGGATATCTGGTTCTATATCAATAACCACACCATTTTGGTCATTGAGGTTATTGGTGATGTTATGATTAATCTTATATAGTGTGTGTGTTTGTGTGTGTGTGTATTCTTGCCACTTCTTAATCTTTTACTTCTGTTAAATCCTTACCATTTTTGTCCTTTATTATGCACATTTTTGCATGAAACTTTACCCTGATATTTAATTTTCTTGAAAATATCTCTTATCTTTTACATCCTATTGTTTTCTTTTATTTCTTTTGTGCTTATGTAAGAAAATCTTATTTCTTCTTGCGACTTTTGGAATTATGCATTTATTTGTATATATCTTTCCTTTTCACTTTCCTTTTCTTCTGATATTTGTAAAGCCTCATCAGACAGCCATTTTGCTTTTTTACTCTTCTTTTATCTTTCTGCCTCCTGTACAATATTACAAACCTCTTTCCATAGTTGTACATGTACTCTATCTACCAAATGTAATCCCTTAAATCTATTCATTCCCTTAATTTCATATTCATAAGGGCTGTTATTTAGGTTATATCTATATGATCTGATAGATTATCATTCTTTTTAATTTAAGACTTAATTTTATAATACATTTGTAATAAAAAGCTCATGATCTGAGCCACAGTTCCAACTCTTGTTTTAACTGATTGTGGAAAACTTCTCCATCTTTGGCAGCAAAGTATATTTGTCAATCTGATTTCCTCATTGATTATATGGTCATGTCCCTGTGTAGTTACCTATTTGGTTGTTGATAAAAAAAGTGTTTATTATGTTCAGTAAGTTATATTGACCAAACTCATTTAGTCTCTGCCCTACTTCATTTTGTACTCCAGGGCCAAACTTGTCTGTTATTCCAATTATCTTTTGATTTCTTGCTTTAGCATTCCAGTCCCTCATGATGAATGTGGCATATTTTAGGGGGCATTATTTTTAGAAGATAGTGTAGGTTTGATCTACTTTGGCCTCTTTGGCATCAATGGTTGGAACATGGATTTATTACTGTGATGGTGAGTGGTTTGCCTTGGATTTGAACAGATATCACTGTCAATTTTAAGATTATACCCCAGTACTTTTTTTCTCCTAATTTTATTGGATATGAGGGTTATTCTATTTTACTAAGGGATTCTTAGCTATAGGAATACATACAGTGATCATCTGACTTAAATTTATCTCTTCCTGTCCATTTAAATTCACTGACATCTTTCCATCTCCTTTTTGACCATATCTACCTTGTCTTAGTTCATAGATCTTACATTCCAGGTTCCTATGCAATATTGATCTTTACAGCATTGAACTTTGCTTTTTTCAGCAAATGCATCTATAGTTGAGCTTCTGTTGGGTTTTGACCCAGTTACTTCATTAGTACCAGAGTTGTTTGTGGCTGTCCTTTCACTTCCTCAGTAGTGTACTGGATATTTTCTGACCAGAGGGACTCTGAATCTTATGATGTCATCCCTTTTGTTTTTTAAATTTTAGTATTTTCCATTAAGTTTTCTTGGCAAAGATACTGGAGTGAGTGGCCATTTCCTTCTTTGGTGGATATGCCTTTTGAACTTCTTTCTCCAGCTCATTTTACAGACGAGGAACTGAGGCAAACAGGATTTGCTGTTTTTTAATTTGAACTCATTAAGATGAGTCTTCCTGATTCCAAGGCTAGTGCTCTATCCCCTGTACCACTTAGCATAGTGAGTAACAGATTAGGTGTAAAACATTCTGGAGAAAACTGGAAAGCACTATGGCAGAAATTGTGTATAGACCAACATCTCAAAATGTATCCCAAGATAAACTACAAATAGATAAATACTGTACTTTAGCTATAAAACAGGACATTATACACAACTTAGAGGAGCAAGGAAGAGATTCCACTTCAAATCTATGGATATGGGAAGAATTCATAGGTAAACAAGGAAAAGAAAGGATCATTAGAGACAAAATGCACAGTTTTGATTATGCAAAATCAGTACCCCTTCCCCCTCCCCAAAATCAGTGAAAGAGAAAGGGAAAAAAAGCTAAGAAGGAAAAAAAATGCAAACAAACATCAACAGAAAGCATTAAAATGCTATTTTGTGGTCTACACTCAGTTCCCACAGGCCTCTCTCTGGGTGTATATGGCTTTCTTCATTACTGAACAGTTGGAATTGGTTTGAATCACCTCATTGTTGAAGAGAACCATGTCCATCAGAATTGACTATCATATAGTCTTGTTGTTGCCATATAGAATGATCTCCTAGTTCTGCTCATTGCACTTAGCATCAGTTTATGTAGGTATCTCTAGGCCTCTCTGAAATCATCTTGTTAGTAGTTTCTTACATAACAATAATATTTTGTAACATTCATATATCATAATCTATTTAGCCATTCTCCAATTGATGGGTATCCATTCAGTTTCCAGTTTCTTGCCACTACAAAAAGGGCTGCCACAAACATTTTTGCACATATGGGTCCCTTTCCCTCCTTTAAAATCTGGGATATAGGCCCAGTAGAAACACTGCTGGGTCAAAGTGTATGCACAGTTTGATAACCTTTTGAGCATAGTTCCAAATTATTCTCCAGAATGGTTGGATCTGTTCAAATTTCCACCAAAAATGTATCAGTGTTCCAGTTTTCCCACATCCCCTCCAACATTTGTTAGTATCTTTTCCTGTCATCTTGGCCAATTTGAGAGATGTGTAGTGGTATCTCAGAGTTGTCTTAATTTGCATTTCTCTGACCAATAGTGATTTGGAGCACCTTTTCATAAGACTAGAAATAATTTCAATTTCTTCATCTGAAAATTGTCTACTCATACCTTTGACCAGTTATCAACTAGAAAATGACTTGAATTCTTATAAATTTGAGTTAATTATATATTTTAGAAATGAGGCTTTTATCAGAACCTTTGAATGTAAAAATGCTTTCCCAGTTTATTGCTTCCCTTTTAATCTTGTCTGCATTAGTTTTGTTTGTACAAAACCTTTTTAACTTGATATAATCAAAATTATCTATTTTGTGATTAATAATGATTTCTAGTTCTTCTTTCATCACAAATTCCTTCCTCCTCCACAGATCTGAGAGGTAAACTATCCTATGTTCTTCTAATTTTTTTATAATATCATTCTTTATGTCTATATCATGAACCCATTTCAACCATTTTCTTGGTAAAAAAAAAAAGTGTTAGGTGTGGGTCAATGTCTAGTTTCTGCCATACTAGTTTCCAATTTTCCCAGCAGTTTTTGTCAAATAGTGAGTTTTTATCCCCAAAGCTGGGGTCTTTGGGTTTGTCAAATACTAGATTGCTGTAGTCATTGACTATTAGTCTTGTGAACCTAATCTATTCCATTGATCAACTACTCTTTTTCTTAGCCAGTACCAAATGGTTTTGGTGGCTACTGCTTTATAATATAGTTTTAGATCTGGTACGGCAAGGCTGCCTTCATAAACTTTTTTTTTCATTAATTCCCTTGAAATTCTTGACTTTTTGTTCTTCCAGATGAATTTTGTTGTCATTTTTTCTAGGTCAGTAAAATATCTTGGGAGTTTAATTGGTATAGTAATAAATAGATTAGTTTAGCTTTATTATATTCATTTGACCTATCCAAGAACACTTGATGTATTTCCAATTATAATTTGATTTGATTAATTTCCTTTAATTATTAAATGCTATGCCAATCATTGCATATTATTTTAAAGATTGTTATTATTTTACTTTTTATAGATTCTCTGTTTCTCTGTCTTCTTTTTTTCTATCTTTATTATTGCCTTGTCTGATATGTCTTCACCTCCATATTTAGTTTATTTTAATACTTAACTTAATACTTAGCTACTTAGTAAGTAGTATTTTTATACTTGATTTTAATTCTCTGTGAATCTGCTTCAAAAATATATATATATTTTTTTTTGCTGAGGCAATTGGGGTTAAGTGACTTACCCAGGGTCACACAGCTGTTATGTGTCTGAGACCAGATTTGAACTCAGGTCCTCCTGACTTCAGGGCTGGTGCTCTATCCACTGCGCCACCTAGCTGCCCCCCAAAATATTTCTTATAAACAATATATTGTTGGGTTTTGTTTTCTAATTTTCTCCTTTTCCAATTTACATGTCAAACAAGATATTTTAAAGTTATTTTTGACTTAATTCTTTATTAAATAAATTAACATAAATATAATATTTAAAATAATAAATATATATTTAGGTCTTTTCAAACACCATTATTTTTTAGAAATTTAAAAAAAGGACTTTATGTTATAATCTCTAAGTATCATTGGATTTTGCTTACTGAGAAATTTAGACATCATCTAGCCCAATCCTTTTATTTTAGAAATGAAGAAATTGAGGTCCCCAAATTATGTAGAATTCAAACTTGGATCATTGACTCCACAGTCAATGCTCCTCTCACATGAAGCAATACATTGCCTTTTATACAATGCATTTGAGTGTGTGAAATTGACCATATTCATTAATTAGAATTTTTATTGTTGCTTGTGAAAGACAATTATATTCTGAAGGACATTTCTTTGTCAGTTTAAGAGCCTGTGCCTTGGCTATGGCCTTTATTTAAAAGAAATAACATTTCTTTTAAAATAATTCCTTTGAATTCTTGCTGTAGTATATGTGAAATTAGACATACTTTAGAAACTCAAGAGAATTCTGTTTTACTGGCAGAAACTAATGATTTTAATGAATCAAGGAAACTTCAGTTCAAAGAAATGATTATAGTTGACAATGTAAACTTGACCCTGATTAATGGTAATCATGATAGATTGATGGGAATGATTTTTATTAATTATTTGAGCTCCAAAGCCTGCCCTGTGATAGTGAATAATAATAGAATTATAAATGCAATCATCTAGTTAATTTTTTTTGTGAATAATTTGTCATAAGGTACTACATTTTCATTACTATCTTTTGAATTACAGTTTTTAGTTCAAATTTTAAAAATTTTCTCAGAAATTGTTTGACAAAATTATTTTTTATTCTATTTCCAAAATTTATCATTTTCCAAAAATTTCTTGCTTGTTATGTTGAAAGTATATATTTATCTTTTTTAACACCATTTTGCCATATGCCAAAGAAAGGCACTTTCCCAGGTGTACTTGTACGTGTTTGTATATCACATTACACTATCTTGAAACATTTGGTTTTGGGACAAATATGTCTATAATGAAAGCATCATGTTATTTCAACTATATGACGCATTCCATATCCCCATTCATGTAAATATTAAAAGTTAATAACTGATAAAATATCTTGTAAATTTTTCAACTGTCTCTGGAGCTGCCATTATTGTAATACTTTCAGGTCAGTGATGTAAGGAAAAATTAGTACAAAAAACAGATTAGGAGCTATCTTAAGAAATTTATCTAAACAATAGTTTTATTTTTCATAGCAACATGAGACACATCATAATTCTTTTTTTTTATAAACTAGAAAGTTGTCTGCTAGAAAAATTGTTTAGATAGTGTTTCTGTGAAACTAAATTTTGGAAGTCACTTTGTATTTTAAATTTTTATTACAAATTCCATTGATTTAAAAAATTGGAAAACATACTTTTTGTTTTTTACATAAATCCCTTTAAGAAGATATAAGCAATCTTTTAAAAGGAAGAAAAACATTTTTATGTATAACTTTATGTTAATATATAAAATAATCTTTAATTCATGAAAGATAAGCATATACAGAGTATTAAATTGAATAGGAATCCATTATGGGCCTGTTTTAGCCATAAAAAATATCCTAGGAATATGATCTCTGCTATCTTTTGACTCAAAAATTCATTCACTAAACAAACAATTTCAACCCATAACAAAATGGGATGTTTATAGCTATTTGTTGCTTTCCTGCTTTCATGCCTTTATTAATGCTTTTATCTATATCTGTAATATTTTCAGTTGTCCCCTTCACCCATTTGATTTTCTCTCAATTTCATAACTAAACTCATATGCTACATAAACCCTTCTCTAATGCTCTCTTGCTTCTAAGTCACAGGAAATGTGACTTTTGTTATGTATAATAACTAAGATAATTATATTCCAAAGTATTGCTTAATAAATTAATTGAAATGATACAAAATAGAAAGTTATGTAAGATGGAAAGGGGACAAGTAATAACTGATTGGGAGATCGGTGTTTGTGGGGAGGGCAGATCTGAATTTGGGTTCTTTAAAAGGAGTAATTTAACAGGTAAAGAGGAATAAATACATTCTCAGCATTGGTGAATAAAAGTTCAATGGCATGACAGAAAAAACAAAATGTTCTAAATAAAGTAATGTTTTGTATGTTTGGAATGCTTTCCTTAATAGAAATATTGTGTTTTGAACATTTGGTAGGATTCTTGAATGAACAAATTACAAATATTTTGAGTCATTAAAGGAAATGGGTCTAGACTTTGTCTAAGTTCTTAGGACTATTTCTATTAAAATGAAACTTTTCCACATTATTTCTTGTATTCATAATTTGTTAGCAGCTACATTCTTGAAATTACCTGAAGCTTATATCAGAATGATATGTTTATGATTCTACATCTGGATAAAAACTTTCTTTTCATTTTCCAGATGGCAGACAAAATAATGTATAATAATATAGACCTGGTAACTGTTGCATGAGCATATAATAATGTTTACATGTTCTTTGTAGTTAATGTAATTTTGGTTGCTATAAACTAAGACCGAAAATGGTTGTCTAGAGAAGAGGGTCTTTATTAGGGTACTGTTTCCTTTGTTATACTGTCAATTTGGTTTTGTAAAATTTTTAATTATTTCTTGTACTGATACATTATGTGTTTTCCCCAATATATCCCTCCTTTCTCCCAAGCTCAGAGAACTATTCCTTTTAACAGATCATAAAATAGAGAAAAGAAATGGATCAGATTTGTTTAGCTCTCTCTATGAAAGCAGTTCTAATGGTGCATTTGCAACTAGTTTTAGAGAATTGATCAGTGTTGAGAAGTTAAGTGAGTTGTACAAAGAAATACAACTAATATGAAATAATGGTGAAATTTGCCAAATTTCTCTGGCTTTGAGATCAGCTTTCTATTTACTGTGGTGTGTGTGTGTGTGTGTGTGTGTGTGTGCGTGTGTGTGTTTTAGAGATAGGAAAAAAACAACAGAGAGAGAGATAAACGGGAAGAGACAAACATGGAGACATAAGCAGAATGAACCAAAACATAAGTCAAATCTGACAGGATATGCAATGTTACATATCTGTACTCCTCTCCTTTCCCTACAACAAAGGGAAAAGCATTTTCATCTCTCTTCTGAAGGCTGACATTTGATTATTTACCTTTCATAGTTTTCTTCTTTTCATTTATGCTGCTGTAGTCTTATGGACATTGTTTTCCTGGTTCTGCTTCTTGAAGCATCAGTTCATATGAATTTTCTTTTTTTTTTATTTTTTTTTATTGAAGCTTTTTATTTGTATAACATATGTATGGGTAGTTCCCCAACATTGATCTTTACAAAGCTTTCCATTACAAATTTTACCCCCAGTCCCCTCCCCTCCCCTAGATGGCAGGAAGTCCACTACATGCTAATAATGTTGAAATGCTTGAGAAGTTATGCAAGAAAAATCCTATCTACAAAAAAAAAAAAAAAAAAGAATCAGAGAAAGGCAACACAATGCAAACAAATGTCAGTAGAGATCATGAAAATGTTACGATGTGGTCCATATTTCATTTCCCTCTCTCTGGGTGTATATGGTTTTCTTCAGTGAACAATTGGAACTGGTTTGAGACAATTCTTTGTTGCAGAGAGCCATGTCCATCAGAATTGATCATCATGTAAATACTGTTGTTGCTGTGTATGATGATCTCCTGGTTCTGCTCCTTTCACTCAGCATCAGTTCATGCAAGTCCCTCCAGGCCTCTCTGAAATCGTCCTGCTGGTCGTTTCTTACAGAGCAATAATATTCCATAACATTCATATACCATAATTTATTCAGCCACTCTCCAATTGATGGGCATCCCTTCAGTTTCCAGTTTCTAGCCACCACAAAAGGGGCCACCACAAACATTCTTGCACATGTGGGGCCCTTTCCCTCCTCTAAGATCTCTTTGGGATATAGGCCCAGTAGAAACACTGCTGGGTCAAAGGGTATGCACAGTTTGACAACTTTTTGGGCATAGTTCCAAGTTGCTCTCCAGAATGGTTGGATCCGTTCACATTTCCACCAACAATGTATCAGTGTCCCAGTTTTCCCACATCCCCTCCAACATTCGTCGTTATCTTTTCCTGTCATTTTAGCCAATCTGACAGGTGTGTAGTGGTATCTCAGAGTTGTCTTAATTTGCATTTCTCTGATCAATAGTGATTTGGAGCAACTTTTCATATGACTAGAGATGGTTTTAATTTCATCATCTGAAAATTGTCTGTTCATATCCCTTGACCACTTATCTATTGAAGAGTGGCTTGAATTCTTATATATATGAGACAATTCTCTATAAATTTTAGAAATGAGGCCTTTATCAGAACCATTAAATGTAAAGATGATTTCCCAATTTGATGTTTCCCTCCTAATCTTCTCTGCATTTGTTTTGTTTGTACAGAAACTTTTTAACTTAATATAGTCCATCTGGTGTTCAATTAGGAGTTCCAAGTCTTCTTTGGACATAAATTTGTTCCATCTCCACAGGTCTGAGAGATAAACTATATGACGTTCCTCTAACTTGCTTACAAAGTCCCTCTTTATATCTAGATCATGAACCCATTTAAATCTTATCTTGGTATGTGGTGTTAGGTATGGGTCAAGCCCTAATTTCTTCCACACTAGTTTCCAATTTTCCCAGCAGTTTTTGCCAAATAGTGAGTATTTATCCCAAAAGCTGTGGTCTTTGGGTTTATCGAATACTAGATTGTTAAGGTTATTGCCTAGATTGTCCTGATATCCTATCCTGTGCCACTGATCGACTGCTCTATTTCTTAGCCAGTACCAAACAGTTTTGATGACCGCTGCTTTATAATATAGTTTTAGATCTGGTACAGCAAGGCCACCTTCATCTACCTTTTTTTTCATTAATCCCCTTGAAATCCTTGACCTCTTGTTCTTCCAAATGAACTTTGCTACTATTTTTTCTAGATCTGTAAAATAATTCCTTGGGAGTTTGATTGGTATGGCACTAAATAAGTAGATTAGTTTGGGTAGTATTGCCATTTTTATTATGTTCGCTCTGTCTACCCATGAGCACTTAATATTTTTCCAGTTGATTAGGTCTGATTTTATTTGTGTGGAAAGTGTTTTGTAATTTAGTTCGTATAGTTTCTGACTTTTCCTTGGCAGATACATTCCCAAATATTTTATCCTATCATCTGCTATTTGGAATGGAATTTATTTTTGTATCTCCTGCTGCTGAACTTTGTTGGTAATATATAAGAATGCTGATGATTTATGTGGATTAATTTTGAATCCTGCAACTTTGCTAAAGTTGTGAATTGTTTCTAGTAGTTTTTTAGTTGAGTCTTTAGGGTTCTCTAAGTATACCATCATGTCATCTGCAAAGAGTGATAATTTGGTTTCTTCATTACCTACTCTGATTCCTTTTATCTCTTTTTCTTCTCTTATTGCTAAAGCTAACATTTCCAATACAATATTAAATAGTAATGGTGACAGTGGGCAGCCTTGTTTCACTCCTGATCTTATGGGGAATGGTTTTAGTTTGTCTCCATTACATATGATGCTTGCTGATGGTTTTAAATAGATGCTGCTGATCATTTGAAGGAAAAGCCCATTTATTCCTATACTCTCTAATGTTTTTAATAGGAAAGGGTGTAGGATTTTGTCAAAGGCTTTTTCTGCATCTATTGAGATAATCATATGGTTTTTGTTAATTTGGTTATTAATATAATTAATTATGCTGATAGTTTTCCTAATATTGAACCAGCCCTGCATCCCTGGTATAAATCCTACTTGGTCATAGTGTACTATCCTGGGGATGACTTTCTGTAATCTCATTGCTAATATCTTATTTAAAATTTTTGCATCAATATTCATTAGGGAAATTGGTCTATAGTTTTCTTTCTCAGTTTTTCCCCTACCTGGTTTAGCTATCAGCACCATATCGGTCTCATAGAAGGATTCTGGCAGTATACCTTCTGTCCGTATTTTCTCAAATAGTTTGTGTAGTATTGGAATCAATTATTCTTTGAATGTTTGGTAGAATTCACATGTAAATCCATCTGGCCCTGGAGATTTTTTCTTAGGGAGTTGGTTAATGGCTTGTTCTATTTCTTTTTCTGATATGGGGCTATTTAAATAATTTATATCCTCTTCTGTTAACCTGGGCAATCTATATTTTTGTAGATATTCCTCCATTTCATTTAGATTATCAGACTTACTGGCATAAAGTTGGGCAAAGTAACTCCTAATTATTGCTCTAATTTCCTCTTCATTGGAGGAAAGTTCTCCCTTATCATTCTTGAGACTAACAATTTGATTTTCCTCTTTCCTTTTTCTTATCAAATTAACTAAAGGCTTATCTATTTTGTTGGTTTTTTCATAGAACCAACTCTTAGTTTTATTTATTAACTCAATAGTTTTCTTATTTTCAATTTTATTAATTTCTCCTTTTACTTTTAG
>JAJPUD010009474.1:62765-73870 GCA_023553655.1 Myrmecobius fasciatus
CCCTTCTATTAGTTTGTCCCTTACTTTTCCTCCTTTCCCTCCCACTTCCCTCTAGCAACAGACAAGTTTCTATGTGAAATCAAATGTCTGATATACACTTTTAGAGCCCAACCTGATGAGAGTAAGATTTACACAGTGCTCATCTCCCTCCCCTCTTTCTCTCAATTATATTAGGTTTTCTTTGCCTCTTCAAGTGATTTTACCTTGTTTTTATCTCCTTTTTTTTAGATCTTATTTTACCACTTTTTCCCTCTTTTCCCCAGTATGACATTTTCCCCTCTAGTTCTTTTTCATATTATCAAAGTAATATCTAGTTAATTATACCCCCAAACTTTGAGTATCTCCCTAGTAGAAATAAAGTTCTCAAGAGACCTTTCCTTTTTACCTTTTTATGCATCTCTTGAGTTCTGTGTTTGGGTGTCGAATTTTTTGTTCAGATCCGGTCTTTTCATTAGAAATAGGTGAAATTCACCTATATCATTGAATGACCATCTTCTTCCCTGGAGGATAATGCTCATTCTAGCTGGATAGGTTATTCTTGGCTGTAATCCAAGTTCCTTTGCCCTTTGGAATATCTGGTTCCAAGCCCTTCGATCCTTCAGTGTGGAAGCTGAAAAATCCTGTGTGATTCTAATTATCCAATCAACTCCTTGTGTTCAAGGTTGTATTAGAAATATGTGAGCTTTCTGTAGCAGAAATTTCATGCTTCCAAGCATTGCTTAACTTTTGCTTTTTGAAAGTGCTATATAAATGTAAGTAGTTATTATTACTAATATGTAATTCACATCTTTTAAAAAATGCAATTCAAGAGGCAGAGCTAAGATGGTGAAGTGAAGACACATCTCTCTGTGTCCTCCTCTGATGTTCTCTCAAACCAACAGCAGTTTAAGCCTCTAAACTGATTTTTAAGTCAAAGAACCCACAAATATTTGGACTATAACACATTCCTAGCAGAAGTTACCTTGGAAGAGCTCCGGAGCAGGTCTGTTTCAGTTGGGCAGGGCAGTTTGCCCAGCATGGGCACAGCTCTGGGAGACTAAGGCAGGAAGCAGGAGGGGACTCAGCATGGCAGGTTCTAAGCACCTGGAAGTCCCTGTGAGACTCTTGGGACACTCTGCCCTGCTTGTAGGCAGGTGCTCTGGCAGATCTGCCTTTTGTAAAAGGTAGATTGTAACCCACTGCAAACACTGGACCTAGCCCAGACTCCCAGCATTAGAAGTCAATCAGCCGAATTCCCCCAGGGCAAATTACCACAGCTCCCACTTCTCTGCTTTAAACAGACCTCATGCTCTTTTTAAAAAATGAATAAAAAACAGAAAATAACTCTCACCATAGATAACTTTTATGGAGAGAGAGAGAGAAAAAAAAAACAGATCCCAGATCCTGAGGTTCATAAAGGTAAAGCAACTCCAGAGAAAACCACAAAGGGAGACATGAGCTGGTCTCCATTTCACAAGGCTTTCCTGGAAGATTGCATAATCTCAAAAGAGAGTTAGATGAAAAATGGAGAAATGAAATGAGATCATTTCAAGAAGGAATGAAAAAAAAACATATAATACTCTAAAAAAGAAATATGAAAAACACACCAATTCACTGAAAAACAAAATTGGTGAAATGGAAAAAGTCTGCAATGAACAAAACATTTCAATTGGCCAGTTACAAAAGGAGTTAAAAAAGGTAACTGAAGAAAATAATACATTAAAATTTAGAATTGAACAAATGTAAGTGAATGACTCAATAAGACTTCAAGAATCAGTCAAACAAAAGCCAAAAAAAATGAAAAAAAATAGAAGAAAATATGAAATATCTCCTAGGAAAAACAACTGACCTGGAAAATAGATCTAGGAGAGACAATCTAAGACAATCTAATTAGACTTCCTGAAAGCCATGATGAAAAAAGAGAACCTAGACTCTATCTTCCAGGAAATCCTGAAAGAAAACTGCCCTGATGTTTTAGAATCAGAAGACAAAATCCCCATTGAAAGAATTCACCAATCACCTCCTGAAAGAGACCCCAAAATTAAAACCCCAAGGAATATCGTGGCTAAATTTCAGTACTATCACACCACGGAAAAGATATTGCTAGCAGCTAGAAAGAAAGAATTCAAATACGGAGGAACTGGAGTTAGAATCACCCAAGATCTGTCAGCCTCCACATCAAAGGATCAAAGGGCCCAAAATCAGATATTCTGAAAGGCAAAGGAACTTGGATTACAGTCAAGAATAAGAATCTGGTTAGAATGAGCATTATATTCCAGGGAAGAAGATGGACATTTAATGATATAGGTGAATTTCATTTATTTCTAATGAAAAGACCAGATCTGAACAAAAAATTTGACCTCCAAACATAGAACTCAAGAGAAGAATAAAAACGTAAAAAGGAAAGAACTCTTGAGAATTATATTTCTACTACGGGCATACTTGAAGATTGGGGTATATTTTGATATTACTTTGATAATATGAAAAAGAAATTAGAGTTGGAAGGGCTATCATACTGGGAAAAAGAGGGAAAAGGAGTTAATATAAGGTTAAAAAAGGAGGTAAAATAAGGTAAAATCTCATGAAGAGGCAAAGGTAACCTAATATAATTGAGGGAAAGAAGGGAGGGGGATGAGCATTGTGTGAATCTTACTGTCATCAGATTGGGCTCTAAAAGAGTATATCAGACACATTTGGTTTCACAGAGAAACGTGTCCCTCCTTATAGGGAAGTGGGAGGGAAAGGAGGAAAAGAAAGGGATAGACTAATAGAAGGGAAAATAGAAGAATTAGTGGAAAGGTGTAAAAAGGGGGGAGGGGCTCTAAAGGGGGAAAACTGAGGAAGGTGGTTATCAAAAGCAAAATACTGGGAAGGGAGATAGGGGAAAGGAAAGAGGAAAATATAACTTTGGGTAAATAAGATGGCAGGAAATACAGACTTAGTTATTTTAAGTTAATGTGAATGGAATGAACTCTCCCATAAAGCAGAAGTGGATAGCTGACTGGATTAAAAGCCAGAATCCAACAATATGTTTATAAGAAACACATATAAATCATAGAGATATATACAGAGTGAAGGTAAAGGGCTGGAGCAGAATCTACTATGCTTCAGGTGAACAACAACAACAAAAAAGCAGTCCTGATCTCAGATCAAGTAAAAGCAAAGATAGATCTAATTAAAAGAGATAAGGAAGGAAACTATATTTTACTAAAGGGTACCATATATAATGAAGCAATTTCAATACTAAACATATATGCACCAAGTGGTATAGCATCCAAATTCCTAGAGGAGATGTTAAGAGAGATGCAAGAAGAAATAGACAGTACAACTATATTAGTGGGGGATCTCAACCTTGCTCTCTCAGAATTAGATAGATCAAAAGACAAAATAAATAAGAAAGAAGTTAGGGAGGTAAACAGAGTTTTAGAAAAGTTAGGTATGATAGATCTTTGGAGAAAATTGAATGGAGACAGAAGGGTGTTTACTCTTTTCTCTGTGGTTCATGAAACTTAGACAAAAATTTACCATGTATTAGGGAATAAAAACCTCAAAATAAAATGCAGAAAGGCAGAAATAGTAAATGCATCTTTTTCAGATCATGATGCAATAAAAACACATGCAACATAAGGCCAGGAGAAAACAAACCCGAAGTTAATTGGAAATTAAATTATCTAATTCTTTTTTTTATTTGCAAAACATATGTATGGGTAATTCTTCAGCATTAACCCTTACAAAGCTTTCTGTTACAAATTTTCCCCCTATTCCCCACCCCTCCCCTAGATGGCAGGATATCAACTACATGTTAATTATGTTAAAATACTTGACAAATCAAATATATGTATACATATTTCCACACTTATTATTGTTGTGCAAGAAAAATCATTATCTACAAGAAAGAAAAATTAGATAAAGGAAACACAATGCAAGCAAACATCAATCGAGAGCATGAAAATGTTATGTTGTGGTCCACATTTCACATCCCTCTTTCTGGGTGTAAATGGCTTTCTTCAGTGAACAATTAAATTATCTAATTCTAAAGAATGAATGGGTGAAAGAGCAAATCATAGACACAATCAATAATTTCATCCAGGAGAATGACAATAATGAGAGACAACATACCAAAATTTGTGGGTTATGGGCAAAATGGTTATAAGGGGTAGTTTTATAACTCTAGATGCTTACTTGCATAGAATAGAGAAAGAGATTAATGAATTGGGCTTACTATTAAAAAAGCTAAAAAAAGAACATTTTAAAAACTCTCAACTGAATACCAAATTGGAAATTCTGAAAATAAAAGGGGAGATTAATAAAATTGAAAATAAGAAAACTATTGAATTAATAAATAAAACTAATAGTTGGTTTTATGAAAAAACAAACAAGAATGATAAGCCTTTAGTTAATTTGATTAAGAAAAGGAAAGAGGAAAATCAAATTGTTAGTCTCAAGAATGATAAGGGAGACCTTTCCAACAATGAAGAGGAAATTAGAGCAATAATTAGGAGTTACTTTGCCCAACTTTATGCCAACAAATTTAATAATCTAAATGAAATGGAGGAGTATTTACAAAAATATAGACTGCCCAGGTTAACAGAAGAGAAAGTAAATGATTAAAATAGCCACATTTTAGAAAAAGAAATAGAACAAGGTATTAATCAATTCCCTAAGAAAAAATTTCCAGGGCCAGAGGATTTACATGTGAATTCTACAAACATTCAAAGAACAATTAATTCCAATACTATACAAACTATTTGAAAAAATAGGAAAAAAAGGCGTATTACCAAATTTCTTTTATGACACAGATGTGGTGCTGATAGCTAAACCAGGTAGGTTGAAAACAGAGAAAGAAAACTATAGACCAATTTCTCTAATGAATATTGATGCAAAAATCTTAAATATGATATTAGCAATAAGATTACAGAAAATCATCCCTAGAATAATACACTATGACCAAGTAGGATTTATACCAGGAATGCAGGGCTGGTTCAATTTTAGGAAAACTATCAGCATAAACAACTATATTAGTAAACAAACTAACAAAAATCATATGATTATCTCAATGGATGCAGAGAAAGCATTTGATAAAATCCAACACCCTTTCCTATTAAAAGCACTAGAGAGTATAGGAATAAATGGACTTTTCCTTAAAATAATTAGTAGCACCTACTTAAAAACTATCAGCAAGCATCATATGTAATGGAGACAAACTAGAATCATTACCAATAATATCAGGAGTGACAAGGCTGCCCATTGTCACCATTACTTTTTAATATTGTATTAGAAATGTTAGCTTTGGGGACACTGATACATTGTTGATGGAACTGTGAGCAGATCCAGTCATTCTGGAGAGCAATTTGGAACTATGCTCAAAAAGTTATCAAACTCTGCATACCCTTTGACACAGCAGTGTTTCTATTGGGCTTATATCCCAAAGAGATCTTAAAGGAAGGAAAGGGACCCACATGTGCAAGAATGTTTGCGGCAGCCCTTTTTGTAGTGGCTAGAAATTGGAAACTGAATGGATGCCCATCAATTGGAGAATGGCTGAACAAATTATGGTATATGAATGTTATTGAATATTTTTGTTCTGTAAGAAACGACCAGCAGAGATACGATTTTTCTTGCACAACAATGATAAGTGTGGAAATATGTATACATATATTCGATTTGTCAAGTATTTTAACATAATTAACATGTAGTAGATATCCTGCCATCTAGGGGAGGGGTAGGGAATAAGGAGGAAAATTTGTAACAGAAAGCTTTGTAAGGGTTAATGTTGAAGAATTACCCATACATATGTTTTGCAAATTTAAAAAAAGAAAAAAGAAAAAGAAAAAGAAACAACCAGCAGGACGATTTCAGAAAGGCCTGGAGAGACTTGCATGAGCTGATGCTGAGCGAAATGAGCAGAACCAGGAGATCATTATACACAGCAACAACATTACTATATGACGATCAATTCTGATGGACATGGCTCTCTTCAACATTGAAATGTTTCAAACCACTTCCAATTGTTCACTGAAGAAAGCCATATACACCCAGAGAGAGGCCTGTGGGATCTGATTCTAGACCATAACATAGCATTTTCACACTGTATTGATGTTTGCTTACATTATGTTTTCCTTCTCAGGTTTTTTTTTTTCTGTACAGCAAAATAACTATATATATATATATATGTACATATTTGATGTCAAATATTTTTACATAATTAACATATATTAGACTTCCTGCCATCTAGGGGAGGAGGTGGGGGATAGGAGGGGAAAATTTGTAACAGAAAGCTTTGCAAGGGTCAATGTTGAAAAATTAACTATGCACATGTTTTACAAATAAAAAACTTTAATAAACAAAAAAAGAAAAAATGCAATTCAAATGGAAATGATTCTGTTCAAGTTTCATCTTGTCATTATCTCTTTATATTTAGTATTCTGCAGATATGGGTGGATCAAAGACTTGTAATTTGATGAATATATTGGCTTTGAAGTTCATCTTTCATAGACTTGCTGAAGATATTTACAGAATAACTCCAATATTATATAATATTGGCTGCTACAGTGATAAGTACCTAATACTGGTACCACAGTTATACTTTGCAAGATCTCCATTTATTGAAAGTTCTTAATTCCATATAGTTTTGAGATTATAAGTATTTGGCATGGCAACATGCATTCCAAGTATTATTCTTGAATTTATATGGATGTTTTATGGTGTTATGACTAGGCAATTTTGGGCAACAATTTTATCCATGATAATGTAGTTTAATATGATTTACTTGTTGAATTCTCAAAAGTAGATTGAGGTCTGAATTTATAATGCAGGAATTAAGATGATGTTGATGATATCATTATCATCATTAGCAGTAGTAATAGTTTTGGAGATTTGTTTTTTCTCCTCTCTGACCCTTGGTATTTGATTATGAAGCACCTTAGGAGTATAAATTTAATATATTCTTAATTGATGCTTTTAAAAAATTTTTTTTATTTTATTTTTTTTGCATAACATATGTGTGGGTAATTCTTCAACAATAACCCTTACATAGCTTTCCGTTACAAATTTTTACCCCCAACTCCCCACCCCTCCCCTAGATGGCAGGATATCCACTACATGTTAATTATGTTAAAATATTAGCAAATTGAATATATTATACATATTTCCAAACTTATCATTGTTGTGCAAGAAAAATCTTATCTACACAAACGATATATCAGATAAAGGAAACGCAATGTAAGCAAACATCAATCAAGGAGTATGAGAATGTTATGTTGTGGTCCACATTTCGCATCCCTCTCTCTGGGTGTATATGGCTTTCTTCAGTGAACAATTGGAGGTGGTTTGAAACATTTCATTGTTGAAGAGAGCCATGTCCATCAGAATTGAGCATCATATAGTACTGTTGTTGCCGTATATAATGATCTCCTGGTTCTGCTCATTTCACTCAGCATCAGTTCATGTAAGTCTCTCCAGGCCTCTCTGAAATCATCTTGCTGGTCATTTCTTACAGAACAATAATATTCCATAATATTCATATACCATAATTTATTCAGCCTTTCTCCAATTGAAGGGCATCTATTCAATTTCCAGTTTCTAGCCACTACAAAAAGGGCTGCCACAAACATTCTTGCACATGTGGGGCCTTTTCCTTCCTTTATGATTTCTTTGGGATATAAGCCCAATAGAAATGCTGCTGGGTCAAAGGGTATGCACAGTTTGATAACTTTTTGAGCGTAGCTCCAAATTGTTCTCCAGAATGGCTGTATCCGTTCACAGCTCCACCAACAATGAATTGATGCTTTTTTTTTTAAAAAAGCTCTAAAAACAAAACAAAAAATTTAAAAGCCAAACCATTTCTTCCTAGGAGAAAGGCCCCTATATATCAACTGGGGTGTGCCACTTAAACAGAATCACAAGAATACTAAAGGTTGAGGGGGAAAAACAAACAACATCAGGAAATGAGCTTGACTGAACAATCTAAAGTCTAATGATTGAGAAAGGAAGGATAGGATTACTTAATTTGATTGACTAGCAACATTGAGAGCAGAAATACATATATTTATTTTGGCCATAAGCTGCCTGAAAACTTTTCAATTATATGATATCTTATAGATGTAGCTTGAATGTATCTGAGAATTAAATAGTTTGCATTACATGGCATCTAACTCTTTTTACAATTTGAAATTTTCCATGACTCTCTTCAACAATGAAATGCTTCAAATCAGTTCCAATTGTTCGGTGAAGAGAGCCATATACACCCAGAGAGAGGGATGTGAAATGTGGACCACAACATAACATTTTCATGTTCTCTATTGAGGTTTGCTTGCATTGTATTTTCTTTATCGGATTATTCTTTCTTATAGATATGATTTCTCTTGCACAAAAAATGATGCAACAACTATACATATATTCGATTTCTTAAGTATTCTAACATAATTATCATGTAGTGGATATCCTGCCATCTAGGGGAGGAGTGGGGAGTAGGGGGGAAAATTTGTAACAGAAAGCTTTGTGAGGGTTAATGTTCAGGAATTACGCATACATATGTTTTTCAAATAAAAAATATTAATAAATAAAAAAATTGAAATTTTCTTTTAAAATATCTTTTATTCTGCTTCTCACATGCAAACTGTCATAGTGTTCATTATCCTGTTTAAGCTTATGTATCTTTGCATTGCCTTTTGTTTATTTCCATTCTTTCTGAGATTGTGATGTTCTATGATTCATAGTACCAACAACCTATGAAAAAATTCATGACACATTGCAGCAAATGAGGATTAGAGTAGAACAAAGAACAGGTGAAGGGAGATTAATGCAATCACAAGAATGTTTTAAAAAAACATCCAAATATTTATTTACTAATGAAAAAGTTTTAAATATAGTGCTCATTAGAGGACTAGAGAATGTAACACATACTTTAGACCTATAAGTCAAAGAAAACAAATCTTTTTAAAATCCTTGAAATAAATAACAGACTTAAAACAGATCACTTACTTTTTAGTATGGAGAGGTCCAAAAGCAAAAAACAGCATAAAGTATATAGGTATTTGCTTTAAGCATATTAAATTCAGTGTTTAGAATAGGTTATAAATCTCTTCTGGAAGCAGCAGGAACTTCTGGAATGAATAGAAGTCAAGATATTCAGTAAACATAGTAAAATAGTTGGAACCATGGTAGTAAACTGTAGAAAATGGCTTTTACTGACCCTTTACATTTTTCACTTATTAAAAAAAAATGTTTCTCAAGGTATCAGCATAGTTGACAGTTCAGTCTAGGCAAGGAGACATAATCTGATTTTTAGGATTTGTCAGATATGAAAGATTTTAGACAATACTTAAGAGCAAATGATCTCCAGGTTTTCCTAATGAAGATTTGCTTTTATTTGATCACTTAATTTATATGATCACTTAATCAGAGTCCCTGTGTGGAAAAGCTACACATTGCTGGAAGTACTCTCCTCTCCTTCCTGAGATTCCTCTTGTGCCAAGTTTGGCAGCAGAGACTATTTTGGCAATCAATCACAAAAGTTTTTATGATACACCAAGAGACTGAAATATCCTTGAGATGGTTGAAGCTCCTGTATAATACTGAGTAAAGAAGGCAAATTTAAATAATGATAAAATTAGTATATAGTATAATTATGGATTCAGGAGTTTGCTAGTATTTTAATTAGATAAAAATGAATGAAAGATTTTTATAGTCAACTACATTTACTCAAAACATTTGGTATTTGATTTGTGGATGATTGATTTTTTTAAAGAATTCATCTAAAAATAAAGAAAATTTATATTAGTTAAGGCTGAAGTTCTGGATCTATGAATATAAAATTAAAAAAAATTATGTAAGTTAGTCATTCATTGGTTTGAGAGAGGGAGAGAGTGAGAATCTTTACAACTTCCACATTTCAAGTCTTTTCAGAAATAGCTTTAGTTACTTCAAGAAGTTTCAGGTTTGGGGTAATTCCAGCAATACAAGCATGAATATATTTTTTCTCTGTGACTTGGTACTATTTTTATGAATCCCTAGGTTTTTTCCTAAATTAAAAGGGAAGGACAGGAATTGTAATGCACACCCTTTATGCTTGCTGCTGGGAAATGGACCTCTTGAATAAGGAGCCCTGAGCTATAGTGGGTTAGGCTAGTCAGTTGTCTGCACAAAGTTTGTCATCAGTATGCTGAACTAGCAGGAAGGGGTGGACACCAGATTCTTCTGAGGAAGAGAGTTAGTCTTTTTGGGAATCAGAGCAAGTTAGAGCTCCTTTGCTAATCAGTAGTGGGATTGAGGCCCATTCTTTTCCAGCCTGAGCAAGAAAAAAAGATTAAAGCTTTTTTTTAAGAGAGTTTATCAAATCCTTTTACTCATTTTAATGTCTACATTTGATGGCAAGTTCCTTTCCATCTGAGTGATTTCATGATGAAGTGTTCAACCTAGTAATGAAAAAAGAAAAGTGATTCTATGAACAAAACTTAACTAGCCAAAATAGATTTAGTGAAAGATATAGTTTACAACCAAGTTAAACCTCAGAAGGACTGGAAATGGGGGAGTGTTTCAGATCTTTAAATCTTCACTAAATCAATTCCATTGAAGGTGAGGAAAGGCTAAGAAAGGTCGATTGGGAGAACAGCTACAAAGATGACTTTTCAGTATACAGGAAAGGTCTTATGCTAGTGATGTTTCACTAGCTGTCCAGTTAAGGATTACAGAGAAATGATTGCTGAGGAAACAAGTGTTCTCTATTATCACAATTTCAAGATAGAGTTTTATAATTGATTGAAGGGGTGAAGAGGGAAGAGAGTTTGACTTGTACGCACAGCTAATTTTCTTGGGGATTTTGGTCATAAAATAGGCTCTTATGGCCTTCCTTAGTTGATTCTTGAAAATTTTCTTAGAGATTAAGAGAACTTCTACATTGGTGATCATGAATAAATATCTGCATAAAAAAGAATAAGAAAAAAACTAACAAAGTTTATTCCTGGCTTGAATTTCTGATTTAAAACAGCCTAAGTGAATCTTAAGATTCTAAAAATCTGCTATAGCTATAATAAATATGATAATATTCATTCAAAGTTAATTGAGTACTTCACATATCAGAGTATATTGGAGTTACCAAAGTATATGTAAAGGTACACATTTTTTTT
>JAJPUD010009475.1:0-27502 GCA_023553655.1 Myrmecobius fasciatus
ATAATTAGAATAATACCTGTCCCCCTCAGTGGTTACAAGGGAAACATTTTGTTTTGTAAGTTTTCAAGCACTATGGAAATGTAGTTATTAATTTTATTATGATAACTTCAAAGTCTTTTTACACCTTACCCCATCCCATGTACTCTTGGATCCAGTGACACTGGCCTCTTTGCTGTTCCATGAACAAAACACTGAAAACATTCTCTCTCAGCTCCAGGCATTTTCTCAAACTGTCCTCCTTGCCTGGAAATCTTCCCCTTCTCACCTTTGCCAATTGGTTTCCTTAAAATTCTAGTTAAAACACTATTTTCTACAGGAAGCATCGTCCAATCCCTCTTAAAGATAGTGCCTTCCCTCATATTTACTTGTATATGACTTGTCTGTCCAGAGTTGTTTGCTTGCTGTCTCTCTAATTAGATTGTGAACTCCTTGAGGGTAGGGACTATCTTGTCTTTTTTTGTATTCCCAGGATTTCGTGCAGTGCCTACTATGTACTGTATGGTAATAAAGTATGTACAGTACATATGTATGGTACATAGTAGGTTCTTAAAAAGTGTTTAGCGACTGACTGACTTACTGGGCATAAATAGCATGCTAACCGTATGTAAGCATGAAAAAGATTTGTTAAACACAGCACCAGCCCAGGTTTTTAAAGTCTCTCCCTCCTCAGACTGATTCTTTTCGGAAGCCGAACCAGGTCATCTTTTGCTTCAATTCTTACCTAGCCTTTAGTTGGTGAATGGATGTTGTCTCAGACAAACTAAGACCTATTGAGGACCTTAGCTTAAAAAGGGCCAAGGTCTCCCAATGCATATGGGGCCATCTAGACTCATCCTGATCTATGTTTTGCTACTAGACTCAGTGGACTCTGGAGCAGAGAGGTGGGCTGGTGACATTACATAGGCCTGCCTCACTTAGATCCAATTCACTTACAAGTCAAGACCATCACCCTCCTGATGCCATTGGTCCTCTTCAAGAATGAAGGATGCACAACAACATAGAACTCAAAGTTCAACATCACAGTGCAGCAGAAGAGACATTTGCGATCATCATTTTACAGAGGAGGTGACACTTAGAAGATGAAGTTACTTTTCTGAAGTCACCCAAACAAGTAAGTGGGGCTATTGGGATTCACACCCAGCTCCTCTGATGCCCAACCTAGTTCTCTTTCCACTCACTATACTGCCTCTCTCTTGATGGTATAGATTACATTTCTTTGCAGACATGTCCGATTCCTGAATGCATTTAAAAGTGATTTTTTTTTTACTTTTTGGGCAGCATATTTACAAGTACATGTACTGAATATATACTATACAATATATACAGTATCTATGTACCGCATCTATATATGCACATATATATTTATACTATAGAGAGATATACACACATATACTTATAAGGTATCTAGCTATATCATGAAATCCTTACTTTGCAAATATGTATTCTAAGGTCATCCAACCAGAAATCAGGCCCATCAGGGACAATAAGGATTACTGACATTCTTTTAATGTTTTGAACTTTACAAAGTGCTTTTTCTATGACAACTCTGGGAGGTAAGTAGTGCAAATATTATTCTCCCCATTTAAGAGATGAAAAATGGATATTTAGCGAGGTGAGATAACTTGTCTAAGATCGTATAACTACTAACATTCAAATCCACTTCTGCTGATTCTAAGACTAGCACACTTTCTTCTATGTTAAGATATGATAGAGGGGATTCTGTCTTACAGTGGGAGATTGGTCTAGAATCAGTGGTGTCAAATAGAAATGAATTCATTTCTCAAATAGAAACAAATCTTGGTGGAAACATATTTATTGAAAAAAATCACAAATTAACATTATCTCTGTTGTATTTTATTTGTTTTGTTAAACGTTGCCCAATCACACTTCTTCTTGTTCCCAAGCACTCTGAAATTTTGTGGGCAGAGAGTTTGATACCTCTGTACTAGATGACATCTAGGGCCCCTTCAAGAGCTAAGCTTCTATGACTCTAAATATTCTACATGCAGTAGAAACTTATTGTAACATTGGTGTACAGAACAAGGCTCACAACTTCATTTTAATTGCTAGATTTTATGTAGAAACCTAAGACATAATTTTACCTGTAGAATAACATTATCTATGAACTGCTGAGAGCTTATTTACTTTAGAATCCAACTAAACATCATCTATTCACTCTCAAAATTCACTAAAACACTTTGCCTGAACCTTTCAATTGCTTCCCATATTTCTCTACATATTATCATACAAATGTACAAACATGTTCTATCCCTCCTATTAGTCTGTAAGCTCCTTGAGAGTTGGAATGTTTTGTTTTTCATCTCTGTATCTTCAGTGCTGAGAATAGGTTTCTGTCCATAGGAAAGACTGAACAAATCTTTGTTGAATTCAAATAAATGTTACAGGGATGAAGGAAGTAAAATCACAGAATCTCATAACCGGAAGGGACCTTTGGGAAAGACTTGTATGAAATGATGCAGTGTGATCTGAGAACCAAGAGAACAGTTGATACAATGGTAGGAACATTGTGATGACAAACAATTTTGAAAGATTTAGGAACTCTGAGCGATGCAATGACCAACCATGATTGCAGAGGATTTGTGATGAAGCATGTTACCCATCTCCTCATGAGAGGACAAAGACTCAGAAAGCAGAATGAGACACATTTTTGATTTTGGACATGACTGCTTCTACTTTTGGAGAGTTCTAGTTAGGAATTTTTTCTAGACATTAAGATTGAATTAATCTTTTTTGCAGCTTCCACTCACTGCTCCATGTTCTGCCCTCTTGGGCCAAATGGAACAAATCTTATCCTTTTTCTACATGACAATCCTTCAAATACTCTACTACCACCCACCTCCCGACTCCCAGTCTTCTTTTATTAATGCTAAACATGCTCAGTTCCTTCAACCAAGTCTACTATGAATGAACTTGAGGTCCTTAACCATCTCATGTCTGTGGCACTTGACCATATTACTACAGATTATAGCCTAACCAAGGCTGAGTATAATGGGACTATCATCCCCTTATTTCTAGAAGCTGTACCTCTCAATAATAGGGTTTTTTTGAGCTATTAGATCACACTGCTGACTCAATACTGACCATACAGTTCACTAAAAATAAACAAACAAAAACTAAACCCATATCTCTTCCAGACCAGTTGCTACCTAGCCATGCAAACCCCTTCTTAGGCTTGTCAAATTTATTTTTGAAACCAAGTATAAGAGTTTACATTTAGCCTAATTACATTTGGTCTCATTAGATTTGGCCAAATTCATTAGCTTGTCAAGATCTCTGTTGGATCCCAGTTTATTGGCTATCCTTCATAGTTTTATGACAATTGCATGTTGAGAGTTGGTCAGTAAGAAAATATTAGTATTGAGGGTGCATATGTTATAGGGGGAAGTTGTTGAGTATGTTGAATATTGTTATTGAAAGAATGTGTAATATATTTTTACCATGTTTAACATATATTGGATTACTTGCCATCTAGGGGAGGGGATGGGAGGAAAGGGGGAAAAATTGGAACACAAGGTTTTGCAAGGGTTAATGTTGAAAAATTATCCATGTATATGTTTTGAAAATAAAAAGCTTTAATAAAAAATAAAAAAGAAAGAATGTGTAGAAACAGCTAATCCTAGGGTTCCAATGGGTAAGACTATATCCCGATTAGTCTATTCAAATTCACACTATTTGAAGTTATATTTATGTACAATATGATAATTGCTTCCAGCCCAGTAGAAATAGTCAAGAAGAATTTGAAAAATCCAACCACTTCACAGTATTCATCATTCACACTAATCAGGACTTAGCTCTAATGGCTTCCATTTCTATAGTGTTTTAAAGTTTATGAAAAATCTACCTAACGACATCTTTATGAGGCAAGTAGCACAAGTATTATCCTTTCCTTTTTACAGAAGAGGAAATTGAAGCTCAGAGAAGGAAAGTTAACTGCCCTAAGGTCACACAATTGGTATGTCTTAGAAGAGCCCAGATTTGACGTTCAATCTCTACTGATTCCATTTTCAGTGCTCTTTCCACTGTGTCACATGCTGCAGGGTCTTCTGTAAGGAGCTCTTCCCCTGAGGGTGCCAGGCTTTACTTGCTCAGGACCACTAAGAAAGGTTCTTCAGACTCTGCACAGCTTGATTTTTAGTTTGCAAGTTTCAAGGTAAACTAAGCTTTTTGGGGGCATCAGAATCCTTGTTGCCAGCCTTTTCTCAAAGGTTCTAAACCAACTAGCTTTGAAAATGCCAGATGAATTCAGATCTATAAACACTACTGGTATCTATCTTGCAATCAGGTGTAATCAGATCCTCACCACACTGGATGTGGAGATTTAGCTTAATGTCCTGGCCTAACTGATCTAGAAAGAATACTTGGAGTATATAAGAGTATACAAGTGCACAGATTTAGAGCAGGAGGATTTCATTAAAATCATCTGATACAATCCCCTCTTTTTACAGATGAGAAAACTGAGGCCAAAGATATTAAGCGACTCCAAATCCAGCCCTCTGGATCTGGCCACCTTTTCTGGTTGTTCTCAGTCTTGAGGGAATGATTGCATTTTGAGAGTTTTAGTACACTGGTCTTTCTCCTGATGCCTTATCAACAGACAGGTGGCAAATTTCTTTCTATTTTAAACTTGTGTAGACATTCTTAGGCAATATGGAAGTCCTGTTTAATGACAGAGTGATGGAAAAGATATCCTTTTAAGGTTTTTTCTGTGATTTCTGTGGCCTTTTGGACCATGCAATTTCGGGTTCAAATCTGGACTCTGCTTCTCCCTAGCAGTGTAAAGTTGACTAAGTCACTCTCTCATTGAGAGAGACACTTTATCCAACGGGGTCAGTGGTTTCTAAGGTACTTGTTATCACTGCCATTTGGTGGTTCTCTGCTCAACTGTATAGCTTTAAAGTAAATTTGAATGGATCTCCTTCTGCCAGTTGGATTAGTAAATTCTCCTCTTGTTATATCCATTCCCAAATGATTTGTGCACTTTAAGAATACTCTTAGAGGGGACACACATGCAAAACCAGTCTAAATGGAAACCATGTGAGTAGAGATCATAAAGCCCCAATGCTTGTTGAGCTTAGTCTGTTACTGAATTACAGGGAAGAGTGACCTCACTGCTCGGCCAGCCCTTGACTCTACTTCTGGGTCCGACTACAAGATGAGTTAGGAGCTTTACCACACCTAGTTCTGTAGCTTTCACTACTCCACTTCAAAGCTCATCATTTTACTGGTCTGATGTTCAGGTCTTTGATTTCCTTTCGCTTTGGGGAAAACCAAAATCTGTACCCAATGAAAGCCAATCTCTGCCCATGCTCCAGCACCAATCAGACAAAGAGGGCCTCTGTTTGAAGTTGTCTCTTAGGTTGCCTTCGACATGTAGTAAGGGAGGGGGTGTTGTTATCTGAGACATTCTGAAATGTTCCCTAAAGCAAGAGTGACTGGAGTGAGTTTATGAATTTCATCTGTTTTATTTTTCGAGTAACTGTTTCCCACTGTCAACCCTGGCAAGGATGGGACCCAACCAACAGGCCTTGTTCCCAAGCCTGAGAAGTTCCAGCAAAGGCAATTCCCTGGGGCAAAAGCAGGGACTTGATTTGAAAATGGATTCCAGTTGTATTTGGACTATGTTGGAATAGTTGTCAGAAGGAAAAGATACTATGCAAAGATGCAGGAATTGGCTGGACTCAGGGGAATTCCCTTTTTGACCAAAAAAAAGTGACTTTTCTCCTCCAGTTTTCCTCAATCACTGAGCGTGGCTTGCCTTTATCCCCAATATATTGGCTGGTGCCACACTTATTTGTGTACCTGCTGCCTTTCTTCCCCAACCCCAAGTGGATTGCCAGGTCCTTGAGTGTTGTCATTTTCTGCCAAGGCTTAGCCCAGAGGTCTGGCGCATGCTAAGTATTTAATAAGTGAAAAGACATTTCTGAAGGTGCCACGGTGGAGTGGAAAGACTTAAGAGTCCAAATGCCTGGCTTTAATCCTGGCTGCTTATGTTGCCTTGAGAAAGTCCTTTCCCTTATTCAGGTCTCAGTTTACATATCTATCAAATGAGGGGCTTGTACCACATGATTTCTAAGGTATTTTCCAACTTCAAGCCCCATGATCCATTGTGCTGTAAAGCTTATGGAATGTTTTTGTCACAACAACCCTAGGAGGCAGGTAGTATAAGTCTTGTTATCCCCATTTTACAAATGAGAAAATTTAGGCTCTCAGATGGGTTGGGAAATGATACTTGTTATGGCCCAGAAATAAATGAATATAGGAACCCTCCCCTAAATGGGTACAATAACACTGTTAGCTCACTTTTCAGTGCTTGAGGGAAATAAATTTCTCTCAAAGTAGAACACATTTGCAGTAACCCTCAAAGGAAAAAGTTGGCAGGACACAAAATACTCCTTGTGAAATAAAACAGTGGGACAAACACATGTACCTCCATTGGTGCAGTTTTGATAGCAACTATGACTTTCAATAGTAAACGTAGACCAAAAACCACTCTGCTGTTCTTGGATTAAAATGAATTGATTCAGCTGTTCAATGAACAACAGATGACTCGGGTGGTGGTTTTCTCCTTCCTGTACACACAGTTATCACCATACTTCACTGTGAAATGCTCAATGCAGTGAAAACAAATGGGATTTTCCATATGCAATTTGTAGGTTTCAGAGCTGAAAAAGACCTTAGAGATCATCTCGTCATAGGATGAAAGCTGGCTGGCTGGAAGGGACCTTACAGGTTATCTCACGGACTTCCCTCATTACCCAGAGGAAGACCCGCAGGCCCAGAGAACTGAAAGGGACTCATCCAAGGTCCCACAGCTAATAAGTTACCAAGCCCAGGTTCTTTGGATCCAAACCTAACATTCTCTCCATATAGTGGCAGTGACACTTGAGTTTAGAGGTAAACGCCCTGGGTTCAGATCCTGGCTCTCATACTTAGTATCTCAATGACTTAGAGCAAGTTCAATCTTTGAACTTCAATTTCCTATTTTTTAAAATGAAGGAGTTGGTCTAAATGACTTTTCAAATTCTTTCCAGCTCTAAATCCTCTGACTTTATAAACCAAGCATCCGTTCTGCCATTCCTAGATACCAATCTAGCATCCAGACTTATTCAATTTTAATAAATCATAATGTTAAAAGATGCAAGAATGATAAGACCCAGATAAAACTCTGTAACCTAAGACAGGCCCCAATGTGAGAAGGATTATTAGGTGGCCTTATCAAAAGGCAACAACTGCCAATCACTTAATCTTTTCTGTATTTCTGTTTTTTATGTTTCCTGAGATAATAGCTATAATAGATAATAGATAATGAAGAGAGTCAGGAGATATGAATTCTGGATCTGACTGTGTCACTTAGAAGTCACCTGATCTTGGGATAAAAGTCATTTGTCCTCTTTGGGCCTCAGTTTTCTCATCTATAAAATGGGCAGCATTAGTAGGTAATAATGAGCCCTATTTCTACAGTGACATAAATGTTTCCTCACAGTAATTTGGACAGATGGGAGGATTGTTTTTCATTTCATAGAGAAGGAAGATAAGGCTTAGAGAAAGGAAATGACTTGCTCAAAATAACAAAACTAGAGAGTAGAGAAGCCAGGCCTTTTTGTTAATTGTCCCCCATACCTGGAATGCTTAGTTTCCTCACTTCCATCTCCTGACTTCTCTCAAGTCTCAGCTCAAATTCCACCTTTTGCAAGAGAACTTTCCTAACTCTGCCTCCCTCTTCCCTTGGAGAATATATGTCGACACAGACATGGATAGTTACCTTTAGAATGGGAGTTCCTATGAGCAGAACCAGGAGATCATTATACACGGCAACAACAGTACTATATGATGATCAATTCTGATGGACATGGCTCTCTTCAACAATGAGATGTTTCAAACCACCTCCAATTGTTCACTGGGGAAGGCCATGTACACCCAGAGAGAGGGATGTGGGGTGTGGACCACAACATAACATTCTCATACTCCTTGATTGATGTTTGCTTACATTGTGTTTCCTTTATCTGATATATTTTTTGTGTAGATAGGATTTTTCTTGCACAACAATGATAAGTTTGGAAATATGTATACATATATTCGATTTGCCAATATTTTAACATGGTTGACATGTAGTGGATATCCTGCCATCTGGGGGAGGGGTGGGGAGTTGGGGGAGAAATTGGTAACAGAAAGCTATGTGAGGGTTATTGTTGGGGAATTACCCACACATACGTTATGCAAATAAAATAACAAAAAAAGAAAAAGAAAAAAAGAATGTGAGTTCCTTGAGGAAAAGGCCTGTTTTTTGCTTTTCCTTGTAACCTCAATACTTAGCAGAGTGCTTGGCACAAAGCAAGTATTTAATATAAGTCTCCTGATGAGCAGGCCCTGCTCAGCTCTTTTTATCACACTAGGTGGCCTTCCTTCTACTCAATGATTCGGATTTGGTGCCTAGCAAGATAACAGAGCCAGAAAGACTGAAGGGGTCATTTGGTCCAAACCTCTCACTTTATGGAAGGGAAACTAATACTGGGTCAGGAACTTGCACATGACTAGTTAGTGGTCCAGCAAGATCCAGAATCAAGTCTCTAGCTCCAGTACTCGTGAATCTCTGGGATGAAAACATGTTAGTTTTATTTAGAAAATTTCACAATTATTCTTCCTAATAATAAACTGTTTTCCTTTCATGGAATTGAGTACAAATGTCTGGACTTACAAAGGAAAGCTAGACGGTTGTGAAGTCTGGATTTTAAAGTCCTTACAGTATAGAAAGAGCACTGATCTAGGAAGCAGAAGCCCTGGATTTTCTGTCTTGCCTGACAAAGCAGATCACAGCAAAGTATAATGATTATTGTGTGCTTCCCCATTTCATCTATCCTCTCTGGCCTTCAGTTTCTTCCTTGGTTAAACAGGGATAATAAATTACCCACTTTTCCTCCTTTTCAGGGACTTTGCGGAGTTCAAATGAGACCAGAAAACAGGAAATGTCACACAAATAAATACAAGAAATTTCACAATTATTCTCCCAAATAGAAATATGGCATGTATTACTGTCATCATATCATTTCACTAGTTTTGGTAATGTAGAGGGTGTCTGTACCCATGATTTTATTAGTATAATCAACTCTGAGTAAGGAAACTGTTCTACTGATGAAGATTAGTCTTAGCTTTTGTAAATTTGGTTTTAAAGAGTTTCCTGAGGCATTGAGAGATTAAGAGTCTTGCCAAGTATTTGAACTCAGATCTTTCTAACACCCAGATCAAGTTGCCTCATAAATGTTAGCATAAGTTTAAAATATTTTGCTCTAGGGGCAGCTAGAAGTCAGGAGGACCTGAGTTCAAATCTGGTCTCAGACATTTAACACTTCCTAACTGTGTGACCCTGGGCAAGTCACTTAACCCCAAATGCCACAGCAAAAGCAAAACAAACAAACAAACAAAAAAACATTTTTTCTTCGCATGTAAGAGTCCAAGGTTCAAATACCAGTCCTGTCATTAATTGGCCATGTGATACTAGCTAAGTCATTTCTCATCTCTGAACCTCACAGGAATATTAAAAAGAAAAACCGCTCTTGGGAAAGTACACTCTGTTTCCATATGAAGCATAACAACAACAAAAATAATGTTTAGTGTTTATATGGTGCTGTAAGGTTTATAAAGCACTTTATATATACGCTTCTCCTGTTTAATCCTCACAACAAGCCTGTGTTCAGTTCAGTCATGTCTGATTCTTCATGACCCCATTTGGATTTTCTTGGAAAAGATGCTGGAATGATTTACCATTTCCTTCTCCAGCTCATTTTACAAATGAGCAAAGTGAGGCAAATGAGATGAAATGACTTGCCCAGGGTCACATAGCTAACTAGTAAGTATGAGGCTGGATTTCAACCTAGGAAGAGGAGTCGTCTTGATTCCAAGCCCAGTGATCTAACTTCTGTGCCACCTAGCTGCCCATGTAAGCCTATGAAAATGGTGCTATTATTATCCTTATTTTGCAAATGAGGAAACTGAGGCCCAGAGAGGTTAAGTGATTTGTCCAGAATTACACAGCTAGTAAGAGTCTGCATAAGAATTTGAACTCGGGTCTATCCTGAGTCCAAGTCCAAGACCCTATTCATTGTGCCTCTTAGATCCTAGGCCACATTTACTAGATAAAGAAAGTAGAGAAAACTTATTTGTGACAACTTATGTTATTAGGAAAGAGAGCCATGGCTCAGTTTGGGGCTATAGTCTCTTACTTCTAATCTTACTACAGAGCCTTACTCATGTTAGCCTCTTGTAGGTCATTCTATGTGCTGCTGCCGGCATTGGTATGTCTCACAAATCACTCAATGGAAACAAATCATATGTTAAATAAAAAACATAACCATGTCTCCATGAGCCTGTAAAAAGGATCTACAGGTTAGAATGGTGCCTGCTGTGGAGATCTTGATGCTTGGATCTTTTCAATATTAGCAAAATATGGGGTGTAAGCATGTTTTACATACAACTTATGTTTTTCATGTAAAAAATCATGAAGAGGAAGAGACTGGTCTGGTATTTACTGGGACTAAGGCCGAAATCACCAATGCCTGAAGTTTCTACTCACTGCACAGGTTACATGATGGAGCTCTCCATTTTGCCCCTTACTTCGATAGGCCAAGAGATTCTCTGTATCTAAAGAAATTGCCTGATGTGGACAGCTAGCTGTAGGTTTGAATTTATTGCACAAAATCAGAGCAGAAAGTTAAAGCTGATGAATCTTAGAACGTAGAATTTTAGAATTGGAAAGGACTTCAAAGAACACAGGCTGTCAAAGCTATTGACTACAAAAGTGTAGGAGCTGGGAAAAAACCTTAGATCAAGCAGCCAGGGGCCTTCAAACAGAGGTTTTCTGAGCTGAGGGCCCTCAGAACAGGGAATATTAGAGAACATGTCCCTTAGAACAATTAGTGTCGAATGTTAAAATTTGAAGGGACCTTAGCATCTTTATGCTGATGATTCTCTGATGTACATACACAGCCTGAGCCTCATTTTGAACCTCCAAACTTACATTTCCAATTGCCTGCTGGACATCTTGAAGTGGATGCTTAGTAGACATCTTAAATTCAACATAGCTAAAAATGGAAACATTATCATTTCCACCAAAATGGCTCATGACTCTCAAGGGCAATACATCTTTCCAGACACTCAGGCTCATAACCTAAGTTCATTCTTAACTCCTCACAAACTCTCATCTCTCATATCCAATCTGTTGCCAAGGCCTGTTGATTCTATCTGTGTAACACCTTTCATCTATAATTCCCTTCTCTCTTCTGACACTGTTCCCACCCTTGAGCAGGCCCTCATCATCTCACACCTGGCCACCCATTCCAATCCATCTTTCACTCAGATGTCAAATTGATCTTCCTAAAACAGATCAACTCTGGTGGTTCTCTATCATATCCAGTATCAAATATAAAATCCTCTCTTTGGCTTTTAAAGTCCTTATCCCTTTCCTGCCTTTCTAACCTTCTTATATCTTTCACCACACTCACTTGTGTACTTTATAATTCAGGGACACAGACCTCCTTGCTGTTCCTCCATGTCCTGACTTGGGCATTTTCACTGGCTTTCTACTCCTGCCACATGTCTGGAATATTCTCTACTGAGATCATCTAATCTAACCACATTATTTTGTAGATAGGGAAACTGAGGCCTAGAAAGAAAAAAATTATTTTCTCAAGGTGACATAACTAGCTAGTGGAAGATCTGGGACTAGGGCAATATTGATTTCCTGACTTCCAGGCCAGTGTTCTTTCCATTACACCAGATGTTTATAATTCAAGTCTAAAAAGGATTGTGATTTGACAATCTTAGCAAGAAGAAAAGGCAACCCTTAAAATACCTCCTCCCTTGGTCATCTTTATAAGGCTGTGAGATGAAAGATGGAAAGAGCAAACCACAGAATCTGATGTGTCCCTGTGCTAAAAATGGCTTCTGGGAGATGAACAGTGCTTCTTTTGACATGATGCTTCAATTTTCACCTGTTCCAAATGTTCCAGTTTTGTAAACTGGCAAGCTAGCCAACATTCTCTATTGTGCTCCAGGAATGTCAGCCTCTAATGATCAGGAAATATTTTTTCTTCATTGTGAATTGAAACTGTTTGCTATGGGGAAACTTTATTTGCAATATGGAAAATGTTCAGCTGTGGTTCTTAATCTCTGGTCTTTGGAGAAGCAGTTTGCTATAAGGGTGGTGAAGTTTTGAGTTAGGAGTCTACTTAGGTAGGCGACTGATCAAGTGAATCCCTTTGATGAGTTTAGCTAGATATAGAGCTAGAAGGGACCTTAAGAGACCATCAAGACCAACCCCTTCATCTTACAGATTACAAAACTGAAGCACAGAAAAGTTGTCAGTAACACATCTATCAAGTGTCTGAGACAGGATTTGAACTCAGAATGTCTGATTCCAAGAGCAGCAAGCACTCTGTTGACTACACAACCTAGCTGCCTCTTACTAAGCTTATGATGTGGGGAACCTTTGTTTGGGACTCTACATTTGATATTCTTATCATATTCAATTTCCAATGATTATGAATTTACTGGAGAGACATGAGTTGGTTCCAACTGTTGTGGAACAGATAATAGTGAGAGGACAGATGAAACCTTTGCCCTGGGTTTGTTTGTTTGTTTGTTTATAAAAAGGAGCCTTTGTCACAGATTCATCCCCTTTAACTTTTTTTTCCAAGCACAGATCAAAAAAGGGTCCTTGAAGGGAAAGGGAACCTATACATTGCAATACTCTCCCTGTCCCTGGCAAGGACCAAACAGCTTCTCATCCCAGCTCCAGAGATAGCAGCCTCTCATCGTAAGAGATGGCAACATTTCTATTATCTGGACCTAAACTTGAAGAGAGAAAAGGGAAGTTCCTGAGAAATGCGAGCCTCTTTTAAATTTTTTTTTTTAATTTTCCCTAGTTACATGTAAAAACATTTTTTTGTTTATACATGTACATTCTTTTTAATGTATTTACTTATGAATCATGTTGGGAGAGAAAAATCAGAACAAAAGGGGAAAAGCATAAGAGAACAAAAACAATAGAAGAAACAGAAAAAAGTAAACATAGCATTTGTTGATTTACATTCAGCCTCCACAGTTCTCTCTCTGGATGCAGATGGCATTTTCCATCCAAACTTTATTGGGATTGCCTTGGATCACTGAACCACTAAAAAGGACCAATTCTGCCACAGCTGTTCATTGCACACAATCTTCTTGTTACTGTGTACAATGTTTTCCTGGTTCTTCTTATTTCACTCAGCATCTATTCATGTAAAATTTTCCAGGCCTTTCTAAAATCATCCTATTCATAATTTTTCATAGAACAATAATATTCCATTACCTTTGCATATCATAACTTAGTCAGCCATTTCCCAACTGATGGGCATCTATTCAGTTTCCAGTTCCTTGCCACCACAAAAAGAGCTGCTACAAACATTTTTTGCATATGTGGCTCCTTTTCCCTCCTTTATGATTTCCTTGGGATACAGATCCAGTAATGGCAATGCTGGATCAAAGGGTATGCAACAGTTTTATAGCCCTTTGGGCATAGTTCCAGATTGCTCTCCAGAATGGTTGGATCATTTCACAACTCCACCATCAATGCATTAATGTCTCCATTTTCCCACATCTCCTCTAACATTTATCATTATCTTTTGCTGTCATCTCAGCCAATTTGAGAGGTATGAGGTGGAACCTCAGAATTGTTTTAATTTGCATGTCTCTAATCAATAGTGTTTTAGAGCATTTGTTCAAATGAATATAGATGGCTTTAATTTCTTCATCTGAAAATTGTTTGCTCATATCCTTTGATTAATTAATTAATGATAGACTCTTAGAGAAAAAAGGAGAATCATCCAAATGATCCTAGAGCTGAAAATAGTTGTAAGTGACCAAAGTTAGGACATGAAAGAACAAAAGACTGCACCTTTGCCCTTTGCTTTGCCTGTGGGTTAGACAGCACAGGTCCTTTATGAAAGTGGATCTAGCAATCCTAAGTATTTTTTTTCCTGAGAGAGAATGAATCCTCAGGCTTGTACTAAAAGGTTTTATGCCAGTATGGCTCTCTGCTGGAAAAGAAGGACTCAGCAGAATGTTGGGGGATTTACCTGAAAACTTCAAGTTTGTTTCCCTTCTAAGAGGAGTCCAAACCACAGGGTGGTGCTATGAGTTTGAAATACCTAAGGCCATGAGGAGAGGCAGTAGTCATCAGAGTTGAAGGAGATTTTTATCAGTTGTTTATGGGATGTGTTGTCTGCATTTCCTGTGGGGCAGAATAAAGGCTGCCCTCTATTGGATATATTTAGTATTACCTTGAGTGCTCATGTGAGATTTGGGACCCTTTTACCCACATATATGGAGATATAGACATGAGTTATGGGAAACCAGAATTTCCAAAAAACAACTGTGGATGGGAAAACACAAGCTAAAAAGAGTTATGACATTTGGAAGACTATGCTCAAGACCAAAATTGGTCCATTTAAATCCAAAATTTATAGGTTTGGAAAGATGGATTATAATTAATAGCCCTATGGAAAGTTAATCTCTTTGAGTCTCAGTTTCCTTATCTGTAAAATGGTAATAATGGTACTTGTAATCTCTATCTCACAGGGTTGTTATAAATAAAGTTCCTTGTAAACCTTAAAATATCTTTCAAATGTGCACTTGTAATGTTGACCTAAAGGCCTCTGAGATTCAAGCTGATACTTCTCAGACCAGAATATGGTCTATACGTTGGAAACAGACATAATGGCAAGGAGGTGATTTTTAGTGGCCAGTTGCTGTTGGCTCTTGTGAGAGTCTACACACAATTCTTTCCAAGAGCTATTGCCCTCTCCTTTGGTTGGGGGGAACAGAACATCCTTGAGTCACCTTTAAGAGTTGAAACCTGCCTCCTGTATAATGCAAGAGAAGAAGCAGAGCCATAACTAGACATACTTTCATACAGGCAAAAAAGAGTCGGTGAGATTGACATACAGCAGCATTAGCAATAGTGGTGTAGGGGATGATCCAACTATAAATACAGTTGTGTTGAAAGAGTGTGGACCATGGCCCCAGTGAGGCTGGGAGGAAAGGTAACTCACAATTAGGTAGAAAGCATGGTCAGAGAACATCCCAAGTGTATGGTCCTCAGCCTGACAGAGGATTGTGAAGCACAAGATATGGAAATAGTCGTCTCTGTTGTTCATTTTTTTTTGTTTTCAAAGAGGACCAATAAGATCACAGAATGATGTCTTAATTTGTCTTGATATTTCAAGAATTGGATTTAGGTGAAGTAGAATTACTCAAAAGTTGTCATCTCTCTTCTAGAATCATCCAAATCTAGTGGCAAGACAAAAGCCAAGATGACCAGAGATGGCTGGATATTCAGTGGATAACCTTGGCACCTTTGATGTATGATCAGACTTTAAAGCCTACTTTAGCTGCCTTCATGACCACTGGAACAAATTGTTCCCATCCACCCATTCCTCCAGAAAAGTCTTCATATGCTTGGGGTAGACATCCCCCTAACTCACGGGTTTTAAGGCCTGTCAGTTCCTTTCAATCTAGTTTAGAACATCTGCTGAGACGGTTTTACCAAATGGCTACTGTGTGAGAATTGGCCAAAGGTGAGAACTGGGGATCAGGGTGGGCACCAATGAGAAGCCCTGAAAAGGGCTCAGCAGCCAAAGCCCTCACATCAGAAGTACTAATCCTCCTGAATATCTCATACACCCCTAGCAAGTGCATTATGAAGAGAAAGCATTGCCTCTTGAAGAAAGTCTATCCCTTCAATGTTATTCCTCAGAACAAAATTCCAGTTGTCCTACTTCAGGAATGAATTTAGAGTGAGAAGCCAGGATCAAAGTCTCCTGCTGCTGTTTGCTGTTTCTGTGACCACAGGCAAATAATTCCCATCTATTTGGCCTTAGTTTTTCCCTCTTAAAAGATGACTAAAGTGTCATCCAGCTTGAGATGCCTTTACCCGTTCTAGTTTACAAAAGCTGGTGAGCACCAACCCCACTGCCTTCCACTCACCCACCAGAACAAAAGAGGCTGAAAGATTACCAATTCATGGTACAGCCAGTGACCAAAAGGCAGGCTTTGATACAAGAGCAGAAGTGTCAAACACATGATGGGTTGCATTTGACCCACAATGTTTCCAAGTATAGCTGAACCAGATTAAAATGGAACTGGGAAATATTTAACAAAAAAATAAACAAAAGCACAATAAGACACAGATTTGCATTTTAAAACTAAACAGAATCCCTAATGCTCACAGGGATTCTCAAATGTCCCACTTCTACTTGAATTTGATACCACTAAGCTAGAAAATTGGGAACTTTTCTTTCTTAAATATATTTAAGCTCTAGATCTTGTCAGACTAGGAATTAAATGACTTTCTCCTTGCATCTCCAATAGAAGTCTTTAGGAACCCTTGTGATCAGTTTGGTGCCACAAAGTAGGAAAACATCATAGCCCTCATTTATCATGTGAACAAATTACAATAGAAACGAAGAGATGATGCTTCTTCAAAGATATGTGATTGAAATAGCATATGGACTTGTTCCCTGTAATGAGTACTGCAATCTTGCCACACCTGCAGTCTTGGTGAGTTGCTCCGGTCAAAGATATTTATCCCATAGCAGCTAACCTTCTAGGGCTGAACCACTCCTAATTTGGCTAAACTAGTCCTCATACAACAGACACACAGTTCATCATCAGGCCTGTGCTTGAAATCCTTCCAGCTTAGTGAGATCTAATAGAGTTTGTGCTCTATGGCAGAACATTTGAGAACCTAAGGTCACTTCTGGGATATTAGAAAGGCACTGGAGGAAAGATTTAGCAGAGGAGTCCATGTTAAGTGCATAAGAAAGACCTGTTAAATAGAAAGCATAATGTGAAGGACCTCAAACAACCCAACTGAAGAGACTGAATTTTCTCTCAAAGATGATGGGAAATGACTGAGGGTTTCATAGCACAGGAGTAGCATGATCATGCTTTTCCATTAGGAAAATTATTTGGACAATTATGTGAAGCCTAGATTGGAGAGAGAATCTGAAAGCACATTAGGAAGCTATTGTGATAGTGCCGTTGAAAAGTTAGGACAAAGGTCTCCATTTCTGCCTCAGAGACCTATCTGTGATTTATCTTTCAGTTTGGGCCTTATTCAGGAAGATGGAGGATTCTCCTGACTTTCTTGGTTCATTCTTTGCCCTGAAATGAGTCTTTCTATTTTAGATCAACAGCAGGACCCAAATATGGTAACCATCTCTCAAGGAAGGGAAAACTTTCAAATCCATAAACTTACTCAGAGTTGAGCTTTGCTCACTAGGAGGCTTTCTCTTTTCTTTAAAAGGCTCTATCTTAGGTCACATTCATTTGAATATGGCCTGAAGGATAGCTGTCAATGTCTAATTTTACCTTGTGGCCTTCCCATTTCTATCTAGAGGTGTAAAGAGTGAAAAGGCTAAGTCTAACTTAGAGGGTTCATTCTTTCCACAGTTATTCAGATGAAATAAGGACTATAGACCAGAATTCTAAAAGCTATTTCAAGGCCTTCATGGTCTAGATGGACCTACCAACGCCCAAATCCATTAAAGTCCATTAAAAGGTTTTTATTTTGAAAAGGTTCTTCGTGTTTGGAAGGTTATTTAGAACATTTATAGATGCCAGATTCAACTTGTTTTTCTTAGAGAATGAATAAAGGAACAGGGCCAGTTCAGACCATATTAACCTCAGGCCTTAATATAGCAACCTCAGAAGAGAGCTCCCCTATATGCCAAGTAGCTGAAATACATGAAGAGCCTTCTCACTCTGGTTTCTTGGTTTTTTTCTCCTAGAAATAAACTAATTTCTGAGCGTTTTAGGCAGGTACAGAGTGAGGAAGGAGACTGTTGTTGATTGGATACTTGCTATGTCCCCTAAACAAGACCTCAACTCAATGTAATTGTTTTGAGCAAGTTATAAATTATACAGACCTGATAAACTTCATCTGCTTTTGTCTACATACACCTGGTTAGAGAGGACAGTTATCAGAGCAGCCAGGTTGTCTTCCCCCCTCGCCCACAAACTCTCCAGAGGAGGGCCAGTCCTTGGAAAGGTCATGAAGCAGGGGCTACTTAGTCTTTGGTCTCCCACTCATTCCTCTTATTTGACCCATTTTTCCTTTTTCTCTGGCCTCATGCTAATGAAGGTTGCTTAGAGCTCCAGTTAACCCCATTTTTACCCCTAGGCAGGCTTCATGCTCTGAAGCTTCTCCTTCCTCCCAACTCTTACTCCATTGTAACATGCCAGGCCTCTGCCCTCTTCCCTAACTCACTGTATTCACCATAGAACCAGAGAGTGTCAGAGTTGGAGTGAACCTTAGAATCCAGATCATGAAATTATTAGAGCCAGAGGGGCCTTTGTATAGAAAGTTCAATCTATAAAGTATCTTGAAATACAAAGCTTAGAATATAAGAGCTTTGTTTTACATTTTAAGAATTCTTTTCAGATCTGGTATAGATTGGAAAATGTTAGTGAAGAGGAGTAGGGTAGGTATAATCATAGGCAAGGAACCTGAAGGGATTATTTACCCTAGCCCCCGATTTTACAAGGAATTACAGTGAGACTCAGAGGAAGGAAGTGATTTGTCCAAGTTGCATAGAGAGGCAGGCACTGGTTGAATTGAGATAACCCATGTAGTTTCCACTCCAGCCCACTAAGAAAAAGGGAGAAGCAAATTGTATTAGAATGAAAGGTAATGATCTATAAAAGCTACCCACATAACTGAGCATTTAAGCCTAACTCTGGACCCTTAAGCTTTTACCACATCTCTTTACTTTCCTCCCATTCACACATACTTTTTGTTAAGGAAAAGTCTACTCTATTCTCTTCCTCTAATACAGTATGAAGAAGGAGAACCCTCATTACAAAACAATCCCCCTTTTTTCCTTTTTAACCCTTTTCATCTTAAGTCACTTTAATTCTAAGTAGGAGCTCACTCTAGTTTTCTTATGTCACAACAAACCCTGAATGGTTTCCACTCTCACTTGGTGACTCGAATAACATTAATGTATTCCAGCTGTAGTAACCATTCCCTATTCTGCAATAATCAAAGCAATGAGAGGGGGCAGTGCAACCCACTTTTCCTAGTGGAAAGTGTCCTGAATTTGAAACCAGAAGGCCGGAGTGGAAGCCTGACCATTTATTAGTTTTGTGAGCCTGGGCAAATCCTTTTCTCTTTGGGCCATCTGAGTAATTACTGTACATGATTTTGAAGGGCTTTTCAGGTTCTATATGTGACTTGCTTTTGAGTGAGGATAACTTTCTTGTTAGCCTATGTGCAGGGACATGTTGACAAATGTTTATCAATCAGCTCTCTGGAAAAAAAACTAATGTATGCATGACACACTTTTATGTATCTGCATTACTAACATTTTCTCTGTTGGTTTCTTTAATCTAGACAATAATCAGAAAAATAAATCAAACCCTGATTGGTAGCATTTGCTGGTTTCTGAGGTGTAAAGGCTCACAGTGAAAAGTCAGTGATTAGCTGTTCAAGCTGGCTCCAGCATATTCCTATGTGGCCACTTACAAAGGGAGAAAATAAAAGATTTCCTAATACAAAATTCCTCCCAGAATCTTGGCTATCTGGAACATAGCTTTTAGCCAGGTCTGGGAGGCTATATACCTATCTTCCCCATTGTACTTAAGCTGTATTTTCAATGAGGTTCTACACAAGATTTGGCAGCAGGAAGACCCAGGTTTTCATCCTGGCCCCTTTCAGTTCTACTGCTAAGGACAATAAGCAGAATTGATGGATCTGGCTCCCTCTTTAGGTCCAGGTTATTTTACTTGTGTATATAAAGTTGTTGTTTAGTTGTTTTCAGTTATGTCCAACTGAACTGTTCTTAGAGATGAATGGACTAGTCTGGATCTTTTCTCTGTACACTGCATTTTAGGTTGGTTCTTGGATGATGACACCAGTAGATCGAAAGAATAGCTCCCACTTCCTTATGTGCAATCTGCCTAGTGCTTTCCTTATCCTGGCCCTGCAGCTAGAACTAGCAGAGAAAGCAGGAAAAGACGCATGAAAGGAGCCTTCACATCAACTTTTTGAGACAAATTCTGTTGAAAGAACTATGGGAGAAACCCCAGTATACCACCTGGTAAGCAGGAGTATGCTGAAGTTAGCTCAGACTATTCTTTCAAAAGCTAATTGTTAACTTTTCAATATGAGCATTTACAACTTAGAAATTGGCAAATGTTATAAATAAGGACCCAATTTATTGTTCTGTTGACTGTCCAGACTTAAGGAAGTGATGGAGAAAATGTTAATAATGAAGATTAAACTTCAACCTGAACTGGTAGTTAATTTATTGTGTATTTATTGTGCACCACTGACAGGGATCCAAATACACCTAAATCCAAGGACACTTCTGGGGAGGCTGCTGCCCAGAGCTGGGGGTGGGGAGAAGAAAGGGATAGGTCAAGGAAGAGCTTTCCTAAGAGTGCAGCTTTCCAGGGGAAGAAGAGAATACAATATGTTAGCTTGTTATTTTAACAAATTAGCCTTGCTAATTAGGTCATATAGTCAATGGTTTCTTTACTGCTAGAAGAGGGAAAATGATTTCAACATCCTCTAAATTTTGATGCTCTGAATCAAAGACCTGATCTTCTGGTTACAGTAATGTTGTGAGATAGAGAGTACCCCTTTATAGATGGGGGACTGAGGCTTATTGCAGTGAACTAATATACTTGATGTCAGAATAGGGATTCATATGACCACAGAACATTAGAGTCAGAAGGAACCTTAGAGTCATCTATACCAACTCTTTCATTTGAATAATAGCTGACATTAATATAGCACTTTAAGGCTCAAAAAGTACTTTCCTTACAACAATCCTATGAAGTACTATACCAATTTTACACATAAAGAAATTAAAATTCAGAGTTAAGTCAACAAGACAACAAATGTTTATTAAGTACTCTGCATGCCACTGTGTGAAGCTTTGAGAGAGGGGGTATGCCTTGCCTAGAATTTCACAGCTTCATAAATACAAAATTACGATAAGAATATAAATATCTTGTCTACAAGTCTAACACTTTCTCCTCTTCCATGTCCAGAAGCTAAGTAGCAAAGAATGGAAGTAACTTGCTCCAGGATTCCAACCCAAGTTTTCTGACCTCACATCTAGTAGTCTTTCCCACTATACCACATCACTACTCAAATCCAGATCTATTCATTCTAAACCAAGTTCAGTAAACTTTCCATTATACTCTTATTTTATCTCCAAAGTTTGCCTCCCACTAACCAGTCTTTCTTTTCTGAAAGACTGAAAGAAAATAAATTATCTTCTCAGAAAAGAATCAAAAAATCATTTACATTGGGATATAAATGATTGATGAGGTTTAATGGGTTACCTCTTCAATGGGATTTACACTTTACCAAGAAAAAAAATCTTATAAGAAGGGAATTAAACTAAAGGAATTTCAAGCATTGACAATCAGATTGGGCAAATATTTGGAGGTTATCTTTTCAAGCTTCTGAAACTTCCCTCAATTTGGGCAGTGTCCCACTTCACAGTTGGTGGAAAGAACACAGGAGTCAATAGGCTTTTTTTTTGAGTTCTGGTTCTACTCAAATGAGTGTAACCATTTCTAAATTCTCCCCTTTAAGCCTCAACTTGAGTATCTGTAAAATGGTAATAATAATGCATACCTCACAGGTTTATTATGAAGAAAATATTTTGTAAAATCTGCTGTTCCTTTTCACATTGACCTTGAAGTCAGAAGAATTGGATTCAAGTTGTGGTTTTGAGATCAGTCCAGTCATGTGACTTTTGGAGGTCATTTAACCTCTCTGACCCTCACTTTCTTCAACTATAAAAGAGGGAAACTAAATTAAATGATCTCTTAGATGCCCTTCAGGTCTAACCTTCCATGTTCTAAGCATTCCCAAACTATTGTTCTCTTTTGCTTCTCTGGTGAGACTTGCCATTGCAGATTTAGGCTTTTTTTAAAAAAAATTCTGCCCATTTATTTTTGCTGTGCATGACATAAATTCTGCTCTCAAAATTCTCACTTTTCGTTTAATCATTCAGGAACACCATGTTAGCATTCTATGTTCTCCTCACACTCCACAGTGTTCTCTGTTTGATCAAATGTTGGATCATTTTCCTTTATTTTGCAGAATTTTTTCATAGCTACCAGAACTCATTTTTACTAGACTTGGTGACCTTTTGTTGTTACCGTTGTTCCTGTTGATTTGTCTGTTTCCATTCAAGGTCTTTGAATTTTCTTCTTGAAATCTTTGATACTTGCAGTCTTTTTTCCCTTTAGTTTCCTTATCACTCATTTCCTGACTCTCCTCTGATTTGGTTTCTTTGGGGACTGGATCTCAGAGACTCTCCCCACACTGGGAAATTTATGGTTCACCAACTTAGTTATCCGTCCCAAATGACTTTTAGTGGACAAAACCGGCCCCAGTGGGATGCAGTGCTCTTTTCCCCAAGTTTGGCAAAATGCTGTACAGCTCCAAACATGCATGGTGTCCTGTCCTGGTAACCTGTTCTATTCCCTTTGTTTCTCAGTTTGCTGTCCCAGTGCTGCAAGTTCCCAACTTTGCAACAGTAGTACTTCCAGGTTGCAGCCCCTGGCAGGCTTTTGCTCCTGAAGGGCTGTGGCAAGCTAGTTGTCAAGCCCCATACAAACTTCTGCAAGTCTGGAGCCAGGATTTCCACAGCACTAAAAAGAGGGAGAGGGGATCAGGGTGAAGAGATGGATTTTGATGTAAACCTGTGCCATGTCCTTGAATTTGCTAATGCAGGCTTTTTGCTGGTAGAATGGGAGGTGGGGAAGAGGTGATAAGTAAGTTCAGGGTTAGTAAATGTCAAATCCTGAGGGGTGGTTTTTACCTTCTTTTGGATTCTATATGTCCTAGACCTTGGAGACAACAGAAGTTGCTTTACTTTTGGTGCATAATTTCTGTTTTGGAGAGATTTGAGAGGTCATGAGGATTGGAGAAAATGTCTACTCTGCCCATCTTGTTGCTCATCTGATCTAGAAGTCACCTAATGTCTAAGGTCTTTTAGTTCCAACATTATCTATTCTAGGGTTATTTCATTTCTAAGACTAAGTTCTAAGGTCTCTTCCTGCTCTAACATTCTGTAGCTAACAGTGTACTGTCCTTCCTTTTTAAGACAGAACTCTAATTTGTAAGAGGAGTGGAGATATTTTTTATTTATTTGATTCCTTGACATCACTGGGAGTGTGGCAGAATCAGAAGAGAAAGATATAAGCAAGAATTGATATGGTGGGGGTCACAAAGAGGGGTACCTAGTGGTTTGGATACCTATTATTAGCTAAAACTTTGAGATTTTAAAAAAATCTCATGAGTTTCAGACCCTGGTATTGAGATGTACTGTGTGAGGAGATGCCATTTATAATTAAGACACTGGGACAAAGGAGATTATATTACACTAAATAACTCTGATGATATCCTGAATCCATGAGGTGTCAGAACCAGCTTCTCACCCCAATTCTATGGCAATTGATGAACCATTTGCTTAAACAAGGGATAAATTCTTCTTTGACCAAAAAAGGGGAGGGGGGACCTCACTAGTGGATGGAGACCAGCTGCTGGAAAATCTGTAGGTGGAAAAACAAATGACTATGGGTAGCAGAAATTAGTTACCTTGGCAAAAGGCAGACACAGCCAGTTTGTGTTGAAGACATCCACACTGTGTACCTCTGGCTTGGGTTAATCAGAACCAGACGCTCATTATGAAGGCGAGAGAAGTAAAACATTTGAAAGTAAGGGCTGTTTCTGGTAATCAGGAATGTCTATTAAACATTTCCTGCCTCTGAGTAAGGAAGCAAATGAAAAGAGGGGAGATGTAAACTGAAAGTGAATGAAGATCAAGTCTTTGCATTTTATGGCAAGTGGCTTTCTATTAGTGACTTTTTTACTTTTTCCATTTTTTCATTCTGAAAGTATTGAAGAGGAAGATAAATAACAAATAAAGATGAAGCTCTGTCATATGGGGACAAGAAAACTCACGAACAATTAAGAATATGACAAGAAAAGTGAGCACAGTGCTACATAAAGGCACTGGACAATTCCTGAATTTATATAGTATTTTAAAGTTTATAAAGCCCTTTGCCAACATTCTCATTTGAGAGAACACTGCTCACAACAACCTGGGGAAGAAGATACTATGGACAATGGGATACCAATTTTAGAGAAGTGTACACTAGACTTTAAGATGTTCTTTGACTTGCCCATTGTTACAGAACTAATACTAGAGAAATCAAGACAATGGAGAAAGAAGTAAGGGATACAATGTGTGTTTACAGATAAGTAAATATAAGATATATGAAAAATAAATAGAAAATTATGGGGTAGTAGGGCTGTAACAACCGAAAAAATCAGGAAGGGCTGAAGGAAATGAGGATACTCAGGGACAGAGGTGAAAAGGGAGAAAGATTCTAGGTAGAGAGGATAGCCTGTGCAAAGACATGGGCAAGCTCAAAATTCCTTAAGACCTGCCTCTTGCAATATGACAGAAATGGTTCCTCCCCATAACACCATGCTGGTTATTTCCTCCTTTGGGACGTTAGATTGATTTTATTGTATTAAGACATAACTAGTGTGTGTGTGTGTGTGAATCTTTTCATCAATAAACATTTGCTGTATGCTTATTATGTAAAGATACAATGGTCAAGGGACTTAGAAGAAGAACACATGGTCTCTGTTGTCAAACAACTTAAAATAGATTGGGAGGCAAAACCTAGACAGCACATATAAAAGACAGCTCAGAAGAGAATACTATACAAGGCAGACTAATGGGGTGGAGAGAGTGAGATAATCCCTTCTAATTTGATGATTCAAAAAAACAGGATGATTTATATGAACTGATGCTAAGTAAAGTAAGCAGAAACAGTAAAATAATATACACCCTGTATGTTACAATGTAAATGGAAAGAAAAAAAATAAACTGCATGTTCTATAGTAATCACAACAAAATGTATCCTCAAAGAAAAGATTAAAATTTTTTCTCCTTTTTTTGGAAGAAGTGGAGAAATGGATGTAGAACATCGTATATACTGTGAGAATTTGTTAATGTGGAAGATGGTTTTACTAAATTTTTCCTTTTTAAAATTTTGTATTAGAAAGTATAGTTCACTCAAGTAAAACTAAGGAGAGGGATAAACTTAGAAATGAGGGCAATGTATGTTTGCTTCAAACCATGTCCCAGCCAGTGATGTCCCAGACGGGGAGATAAGCATTTATGTAACACTTTTTATGTGCCAGGTGCTTCATAAATATCATCTCATTTAATACTCGTAACAAGGAAAGTTCTATATTTTCATTTTAGCATTGAGGAATATGGTCCCCTCCTCTCACTGGGAAGTTTCTCTTTAAACCTTCACTTCAGAAAACACTGATACAACCCCCTCATTCTCTCTCTTTTTTTTCATTAAAAGCTTTTTATTTACAAAACATATGAGTGATTTTTCTACACTGACCTTTGCAAAAACTTTTTTTTCCCAAGCTTTTCCCCTCCTTCCCCCCACTCCCCACCCCTAGATGACAGGTAATCTAATACATGCTAAATATGATAAATTATATGGCAAATCCAATACATGTATACATATCTATACAGTTATTTTATTGCACAAGAAACATCAGATCTAGAAAGAGAAGCAAAAACAACCTAAGAAGGAAAACAAAATGCATGGAAATATTCACAGAAAGCGTTAAAATGCTGTATTGTGGTCCGTACTCAGTTCCCACAGGCCTCTCTCTGGATGTATATGACTATCTTAATCGCTGAACAATAGGAACTGGTTTGAATCACATCATTGTTGAAGAGAACCATGTCCATCAGAATTGATCATCGTATAGTCTTGTTGCTGTGTATAATGTTCTCCTGGTTCTGCTGATTTCACTCAGCATCAGTTCATGCAAGTCTCTCCAGGCCTCTCTGAAGACCTCCTGTTGATTGTTTCTTACAGAGCAATAATATTCCATAACATTCATATACCATAATTTATTCAGCCATTCTCCAATTGATGGGCATCCTTTCAATTTCCAGTTTCTTTCCATTACAAACAGGGCTGCCACAAACATTTTTGCACATGTGGGTCCCTTTCCCTCCTTTAAAATCTCTTTGGGATATAGGCCCAGTAGAAACACTGCTGGGTCAAAGGGTATGCACAGTTTGATAACTCTTTGAGCATAGCTCCAAATTGCTCTCCAGAATGGTTGGATCCGTTCACAGTTCCACCAACAATGTATCAGTGTCCCAGTTTTCCCACATCCCCTCCAACAGTTATCATTTCCTGTCATTTCAGCCCATCTGACAGGGGTGTAGTGGTATCTCAGAGTTGTCTTAATTTGCATTTCTCTGATCAATAGTGACTTGGAGCACCTTTTCATGTGACCAGAAATAGTTTCAATTTCTTCATCTGAAAATTGTCTGTTCATATCTTTTGACCATTTATCAATTGGAGAATGGCTTGAATTCTTATATATTTGAGTCAATTCTCTACATATTTTAGAAATGAGGCCTTTATCAGAACCTTTGGATGTAAAAATATTTTCCCAGTTTACTGCTACCCTTCTAATCTTGTCTGCATTCATTTTGTTTGTACAAAACCTTTTTAACTTGATATAGTCGAACTTATCTATTTTGTGATTAATGATGACCTCTAGTTCTTCTTTGGTCACAAATTCCTTCCGCCTCCACAGGTCTGAGAGGTAAACCACCCTACAGTGTTCTAATTTGTTTATAATATCATTCTTTATGCCTAGATCATGAATTCATTTTGACCTTATCTAAGTATATGGTGTTAGGTGTGGGTCAATGCCTAATTTCTTCCATACTAGTTTCCAATTATCCCAGCAGTTTTTGTCAAATAGTGAGTTTTTATCCCAAAAACTGGGGTCTTTGGGTTTATCAAACACTAGATTACTATTGTCATTTAGTATTTTGTCCTGTGAACCTAACCTATTCCACTGATCCACTATTCTATTTCTTATCCAGTACCAAATGGTTTTGGTGACCACTGCTTTATAATATAGTTTTAGATCTGGTACAGCTAGGCCACCCTCATTTGCATTTTTTCTCATTAATTCCCTTGAAATCTTCACCTTTTGTTTTTCCAGATGAATTTTGTTGTTATTTTTTCTAGGTCAGTTAAATAATCTCTTAGGAGTTTGATTGGTATAGCACTAAATAAATAGATTAGTTTAGGTAGTATTGCCATCTTTATTATATTCGCTTGATCTATCTAAGAGCACTTGATGTTTTTCCAATTGTTTAGATCTGACTTTATTTGTGTGGAGAGTGTTTTGTAGTTTTGCTCATATAGATCCTGACTTTCCCTTGGCAGATATATTCCCAAATATTTTATACTATCAACAGTTATTTTAAATGGAATTTCTCTTTGTATCTCTTGCTGTTGCATTTTGTTGGTGATGTATAAAAATGCTGATGATTTATGTGGATTTATT
>JAJPUD010009475.1:42502-74335 GCA_023553655.1 Myrmecobius fasciatus
TCATATGTTTTGTAAATAAAAAGCTTTATATAAAAAAAAAAGAATGGTTGAATCCTCTGAGGTATCACTACGTACCCCTCAGATTGGCTAAGATAATAATGAATGTTGAAGGGGATGTGGGAAAACTGGGACACTAATACACTGTTGTGGAACTGTGGACTGATCCAACCATTCTGGAGAACAATTAGGAACTATACCCAAAGGGCTATTAAACTGTGCATACTCTTTAATCCATCCAGTAGTGTGTCTACAAAGCCTGTATTCCAAAGAGATAATAAAAAAGGAAAAAGGACCAAATATGCAAAAAATGTTTATAGCAGCTCTTTTTGTAGTGGCAAGAAACTGGAAACTGAATGGATGCCCATCAACTGCAGAATGGCTGAATAAATTATGGTATATGAATGTTATGGAATATTATTGTTCTATAAGAAATGATCAGCAGGATGATTTCAGAGAGGCTGGAGAGACTCACATGAACTGATGCTGAATGAAGTGAGTAGAACCAAGAGAACATTGTACACAAGATTATATGATGATCAATTGTGATAGATGTGGCTCTTTTCAACAGTGAGGTGATTCAGACCAATTCCAAAGATCTTGTGATGCAGAGAGCCAGCTGCACTCAGAGAGAGAATTGTGGGGACTGAGGGTGGATCACAATATAGTATTTTTACCTTTTTATTGTTATTTGCTTATATTTTGTTTTCCTTCTCATTTTTTCCCTTTTTGACCTGATTTTTCTTGTGCAGCATGATAATTGTGGAAATATGTATAGAGGAATAGCACAATTTAACATTGGATTACTTGCCATCTAGGAGAGAGGGTGAGGGAAAGGGAAGGAAAAAAATTTGGAACACAAGGTTTTGCAAAGGTGAATGCTGAAAATTATTTATGCATAAGCTTTGAAAATACAAAGCTTTAATCAAAAAATGGTTGAATCAATTCACAACTCCATCAACAATGTATTAATGTCTCATTTCTCCCACATTCACTCCAACATCTGTAATTCTCTCCTTTTCTGTTCTATTAGCCAATCTAATAGGTGTGAGATAGCATCTCAGAATTGTTTTAATTTTCATTCATCCAATAAAAAGAAATTTAAATCACCTTTGTTTATAGCTAAAGATAGCTTTGATTAGTTCATATGAAAACTGTTATCAATTAGGCAATGGCTCCTATTTTTATAAATTTAACCCAGTTCTCTATATATTTGAGAAATGAAGTCTGTATCAGAGAAACTTGCTTCTTTTTTTCTCACAATTATGATTGCTCAAGATATTTCTCTCTATCCTATTTCTTCCCTACTCCCATTTACTCTATTTTCTATCTCCTTTCACCCTGTCCCTACTCAAAAGTTTTTTGTTTCTGACTACTGACTCCCCCAATCTGCTCTCCCTCCTATCACCTCCTCTTCTCCTATTTGCCTTCCCTTCCTACTTTCCTGTGGGGGAAGATGAATTCCTATACCCTATTAAGTATGTTATTTCCTCTCTATGCCAATTCTGATGAGAGTAAGCTTCACTCACTCACTCCCCACTTTCCTCATCTTTCCCATCACGAGTTCAAATATGGCCTTAGAGACTTAGCACTTCCTGGCTGTGTGACTCTGGGCAAGTCACTTAACTCCAATTGCCTCAGCAAAAAAAAAAAAAAAAAAAACCCAAACATATCATTCCTTCATATTCAGTTTACACCTGTTCCCTCTATCTATATATACTTAGAAGTATATATAGCTTTAATAATAAGAAAAATTTTAGGAGTTAAAACTCTCATCATCCCATGGAGGAATACAGTTTATCCTTATTAAATCCCTTATGATTTCCCTTTCCTGTTTATCTTTTTATGCTTCTCTTGAGTCTTGTATTTGAAAGTCAGATTTTCTATTCAGCTTTGACTTTATCTTCTATATGTGCATTTTAATCTTCCTTGTCACTGTAGTAACTTTCTGTGGTCAAAATTTTTTTCTGTTGTTTGCCTGTTTTTCCAGTTTATTTCTTGACTAACTCTTTGTTAAAGTGGGACTCCACTTCACAGGTAGATGGCACACTTCCCAAGCTTCAGGGATTTTGTGCAGGTATTTTCAGAGATACTTCAGAGGATCTGTAAGTTTTCAGTTCTTCCAAGGTGGTATGATCTAAGGAGAAGTGTTGTTAGTACTCTTCTGGCCTGTGCTCTGCTCTGAGTGTCCACAAGAACTCTTTTCTGCCCCGGAATTGTGACAAGGGTCATTGCTCCACTATGGCTACAACCTCTGGTGGGCTAGTGCTCCTCCTCCCATCCACCCAGGACTCTGACCTAGATCTGAGAGTGGGCAAAACCACAGAGTCCAGCCTCAGTGTCAGCAAAGAGATCCTGGTAATCTTCCTTACTGTTTGTGGGCTGAGAGCTCTGGAAGCAGCTACTGCTGCCGCTGATTCAGTGGCTCCCAATGTCTGATCCTGGTTGGCAGGAATTAGGGCTAGGTCTGTGCTGGTGTGACACACCTGTGCTAGACTGTACTCCACTCTCACCCCAGTGCAACAGACCTTTCCTGCCAATTTTCTAAGCTATCTTTGACTGAAAAGCTATTTCACCCTGTCCTTTACTAGGTTCTGCTGCCTCAGAAATTGTTTTATGGCATTATGTGAAGATATTCAGAGTTTGGGGAAGAGCTCAGCTAAGTTGCTGTCTTTTCTCTGCTATCTTGGCTCTGCCTCTCCCAAATCTGCCTTTCTCTTCTAAAGCACTTGCCTTTAGTTAGTAATTGAAAATGTAGTTAGTAAATGAATGATTTCTATGCCCTTGAAATTTTCAGTTTCCATTAGTCATGTTTTCTAAGTCCTTTCTGGCAATGTAATTTGTGCCTATATGAATAGCCCAAATTCAGTAGCAATCATGAGGTTTGATACACCTTTCAAGCTTTGTTATAACTTGAATAAAAGCCCCAAGAAGACAACAGCTATTGTACTGACACCTTATATTTCTTTTATATTCCTCACAATGCATAGAAAGTATCTATTGAAGCATTTGTTCCTTTGTTCCTTGTTTGTCCTTGAGAACCGTGACATCAGAGAGGTGATGCCATGACATTTGAGTGGATTGGATTTAGGTGAGGCAGAGCTGGGTGAAGTTCCCAGCCTCACCTTCTCCTCCAGAGCATCCAGAGCCAGGTCAGGACAACTGGAGATGGCCACACATTTATCGAAGTGAATGTCTCTGCAAAGACCCCTTGAAGAAGGCTTTGTTCTGAAGAATGGATAAAAGACTCGTTTCGATGGCCAAATATAATCTTGACTTATTGGGGGTAATTATAATAATACTGTAATTTCTTGGGGCACCTCCAACTTGGACCAGAGGAGGCTACCCTAGATTAAAGGTCCTCTTTGGGTCTCAAAGATCTGCAGGAAGTCAAAACTCCAGCTAACTGAGCACCCACTGTTTACTTTTACCACTGCCAGAGAATAGGATTACTTCAAAGCAAAAGCATCTAATGAAAAAGCATAGCAATAAAACATCTCCCTCAGAAATCTGGAGCATCCTCTCACAAATATGCATTCCATCACTGGATATAGTGGGTACACATAGAGAGAGCATGTCTAGATGAATACCCATTTAGAGAACATGAGTGGCTAGGGCACACACATAAGGGGCAACTCATCCCTCTGTTCTCTTCTTCTAAGATTATTATACTGCTTCCACCACTCAGCCTGTCATCCACTGCTTTTGCATGGCTCACAGTCTCTGTCAGATGTGAGATTTATTCTGAACACATGGAGATGGCATGTAGTCTCTCCATCTACTAATCTCATACAACCACTTGCTTGACAATGCTCTCCTGGGCTTGTGATTGTTGCTAGTCACTACTTCACTGGGCATGAAGGTGGGAAGCTTCTCTCCTTCTGCTGAAATGGCATCTCTCTCTGATCAGAGGGAGAGTGGGCTCTGTCATCAATCTTTTAGTTTAAAGCCCAGGGGAATTTTTTTGCTATAGCTTGTTTAAAGAAGTACAGACCTCAAACACACCCAGTCATTCAACTAGGGAAAGATACTCACAGACTTTTCCTTCCATAAAGGGTGAGGAGTCTATCTGTTTCTACAAGCCTTGTCTGGAATGATGTTTATACCCTTCGGAAGGAGATTCTTCTTTCAAGGTGCCATAGTTTTTGGAATACAGAATAGGCCCAGTCAGTGAGTGCTTTTTTAAGTTTAAGTCTATTTTTAATCCCTACTTCCCTGTCACCAAGGGCAGCAAAGATCTAACTTTGACTTGGGGTTATAAATTAATTGTGGCTTCCTGTTTAATTGCTGATTGCCAAACTACCTAGATGGAATCTGTTTAGATTCTATTCCAACAAACTGTCAAGGGCTCTCCAGGTTTGGGGCCTCACAGTTCATAGGAATACAGGATCAGAAATCTCAAACTGGAAGGGAGTTTATCAACCTCAAGGATTTTTTGCTGTCCCATGAAAATGAATGAGAAGCAGAAAAATCACAGGAACAAAACTAAGCCAGGGAGGCAAGGCCATTGTCTGCCTGCCTGAACACACTATTGCTTTTAATATGTGACAGTATGGCATATATGACCAGCAACAACATACCTTATTTTAATAAAAGTTAACATTTACAGATATAATAGGAGTCATTCCATGGATCACACATGGAGATGGTCCCTCTGCCAAGGCATCTTCTGATGGACTACGTGTACCTTGGCTCTTTGCAAAACCACATCTACAACCAGAAGCTTCTGGTAAATCCTTTGGTCCCCATGATGACAAGAAGAAAGTTTTATCAAAGAGGACCTATGACTAACCGAGGAAAAGCTACCCGCTCTGTGGCTTAGGAGGAATGAAGAGAGGTAACTTCTAGTCTCTTCTGAGGTGGCCTTTTTTGAGGCACAGCCCATTCCTAACTTGCTCCAGGTACTAAAACACCAACTCAGAACCACACATCCTTTACCAATGGGGGCAAAACACATGTGGCCTACTAAAAAGTTCTAGAGTACAGGTCCATCTCCATGTATGATCTCCACCATTTACAGTACTTTAAGTTACACAAATGCTTTATATAGATTATCTCATTGCATTCTCTCAACAGCTTTATAAAGTAGATAGTAAAGCTCTATTTTACATGTGAGGAAACAATAGCACCAAAAGGCGAAGTGATTTTCTCAAGGTCCCATATATTCTTTATCCTCTGATTTCAAATCCAGTGTCCATTCTGCCACAACTACATGACCTGAAATTCACTGATTCAGAGTTGAAAGGGGCCTTAGATATCAGATATCAGATCAGGACTTCATAAACTTCTTCTACTTACAACCCCTTTTTGCCTAAGAAATTTTTATGCAACACTGGGTATAGAGATATACAAATCAAATACATACTGATAATAAGTTATCATTTTGTGACACCCACATTCAGCTACATGACTCATAGTTTAAACAACTTTGGATATAGATTGATCCCCTCCCTTTACAGATGAGAAATATGAGGTCCAAAGTGGGGAAATGACTTGGCTAAGGTAATAGGACTAGGACATGGCAGAGCTAGGACTTAAATGCAAAGTTTCTAACACTTATGCCAGGCCTCCTTCTATTATTTCATGGCTAAATCCCCAACTTACAGAGAAGAAAATTGAGGTTCTGAGAAGTAAAGTGATTTGCCCATTGCCACAAAGCTAGTGAGAATCTGAGCTGGGCCTCAAACCCAGGTCTTCTGACCTTCAGGCCAGGGTTTTTTCCATTATAGCATAGCAACCCTTTTCTTTTATGTTAGATAAACAAAACTTAATAGACTGGAGTCTGGATAGGCAATTAGCATCTAATAAGAAAAAAAGTCTGCAAAAAAGTGACAATGTCATTATAAAATAATGGTTAGCCTTATTTCTGATTGGCGGGCTGAGGTGGTGCTATGTGCAGATAGAGGATAACTATTACCGGAAACACTTCAGGAAGATAGGTTAGAGTGAAGCCAAAGTTATACACTAATCTTAGCAACAGTCCATGAATAATGAGAAGTAATATCATTCTCCCCACACTCTATTTGACTAGATAGTTGAGTAACATCTGATGAAATGGAACTGGATATTCCAACTCCTGTATGGCCACGGGCAGGGACATCATCAGTTGTACTGATAAAAACAAAGTGAGTTGCATGGTACTGAATAATCCTACCCACATGTCCACTAACCCCCTGCCCCAAAAGCAAAGGACTATGCTGGCAGGAAGTTTTCTTCCTAATAGAACTATAATCAAAATAAATTAACACAAAAATAACAATCTAGCTCTTTAAGGTTTCCAAGCCATTTTTTTTCATAACAGCATTGTGCAGGGCAAGGACTATTCTGATTTTTTAAATGAGAAAACTGAAGCTCTGAGAAGCAAAATGACTTGCCCAAAATCACACAGAAAGTGAGCAATGGAGCTGACATTGAAACCTTGACCTGACTCGAGGTGAATGTTCTTTCCACAATATCACACTTTCTTTTGAGATGCAGTATGAGATGAGGTAGAGAAAAGAGTCAGCCAGCTTAATAACTAGACCTGGGTGCTGCAAATAGAGACTTATGACATGGGGCCCCTGCCCTTGAAAGCTTTATTAAATATTAAAAGTAGAATTGAATTGGAAGTTATTTCATAGAGTCACTAATTCTCAGAGTTGGAAGGGACCTCAGTGGCCTCCTGTTTGGTCTTGAACATGAATGAGAATCCCTCCTCAAAACCCCAAAGAAATGGTTATTCAACCCCTGTTTGAAAACTTTCAGGAAGACAGATCTCACTGCCTCTCAAGGGAGCCCATTCCACTTTTGGATGACTCTAATTATTAGGAGAGTTGCTTTTTTTTTGTTTGTTTTTTTTTTTAACATCTTACCTACATTTACAAATTCCTTCTCACTGCTTCTCCTTCTGCTATCTGCAATGAAAATAAGTCTGCTCTCTCTTCCACATGGCAGTCCTTCAAATACTTAAATACAAAGAGCATGTCTCCCCAAAGTCTTTTCTTCTTGAGCCTAGATTTGTAGTTTCTTCTACCAATGATCATGAGACATTGCAGGGTCCATTTTGGGAGGGAAGTTTAACCCCTAAAAGCTCATAGGCATTTAATGGTATATTAAATGAATTAGGAATTCCATAGATAAGTTTTAACAAGTAATAATCTAGAAATTGCTTAGATACTAAGTGTGAGGAAGAACACACTACCTTCTAATGCAGCCCTTCTGCTTTGGGACAGCACTAATTGTTAGGAAGCTTTTCCTGACATCAAGCCTAAATCCACTTCTCAACAGCTTACTCACTGTACTCTTAGCTCTGCCCTCTGGACCCAACAACAAGGCTGCTCCCTCTTTTTGACATCCTCTACCCAATGTAGGAATCATATGATTTTTGATCGCTAGCCTAAGAATAACAGACACATACAGAGTTTTAAATTTTGCAAAGTACTTTACAAACATTATCTCATTTTGCCTTCACGATAACCCTGTAAAGTAGACAGTGCAGTTAAAATCTCCATTTTACAAGTAGAAAAACTGAGGGTCAGGGAGATGAAGTAATCTACTTGTTTCCTTTTCATGATTTCATCAAAGATGCCCTCAATGAGTTCTATAGATAATTCTGATAAAGATCTTTTAGAGGTAAGAAAGTAAGCATATAGAAGAGTTGTGTTGTTACTTTCTTGGTAGTAATACCATCCATGTTTTTTTAAAAAATATTTTGATATCTTCTGCTCCTTCAGATATACTGACAATTCTCTCCCAATATTCTCCAATCTGTGTCATCTCCAACACATATATCCTATGCCCATGATCACAGAGCCAGTAAATATCAGTAGAGAGACAGATCATCTTGGAATCAAGTAAATCTGGATACAAGCCTTGCTTTTGATATATACTAGCAGTATGACTTTGGATAAGTAATTTCATTTCTCATTGGCCCTCAGCAATTCTCAAAGGCAATAATTTACAGATAAGCTGTTGGTCTATATCAATGGAGGGATATTCCCCCACTGGGAATTTTCCAGACCAATGGAATCACAGTTTCAGATAAAATTTTAAAAGGAGGTTTTACAATATTCCAAGGCTTGATATGATCAGCATGGTGTCATCAGCAAACAAGAATCTGGAAGATCTCATTATCTCTAAGGAATCCCTTCTTACTGGATATCTTCTTAGACCTCTGATGAGCATACAACTTCCTGTTTTATGCCTCAATATTAATAATCAGAGGGTTACTAAAAAATCTCTGCCAAGTAATATAGATTGATCTTAAGATACACATAAGTACTGCATTGCAGTAGCTCTTTTAAGGCTCCATTTTGCTTTATTAATTCTTTTATAGTCAACAATAAGAACAGTATCCTCTATACTTTTCTGCTGTGACTATAAAGATGTCATTTACTAAAGAATGCCATCTGCCTGTTTTCTTTTCATGATTACATCAAAGATCCCCTTAATATATTCTTAGAAAACTGATAAAGATATTTTGGAAGTAAGAAAGTAGTCTTATAGATTGATAATTATAGCCTTTGGGAGGGGCAGTAATATCATTCATAATTTGTTCACTCTTTTACTATCTTCCTCTCTTTTAGATATACTGTGGATTCTCTCCTGACATCCTCCAACTTGTGTCATCTTCAACACAGACATCCTCTGTGTATACTTGGTTTGGCTTGGTTTGGTTTCTTTAGTGTCATTTCTATTTCCACATGCAGCATATTGGGGACTGATATTGGTGGCCAATATCAGCCCAAATGTTGTTAACTCCAATGAAACTGATGAAATTAGTTTGTCAATGAAAAGTTAACTGAGATCTTTCCCAATTTTCATGTTTGTTATTCTTCCAGTTTAATATTTAAATGATCTTGGAATGATTTAACTTAATTGGGTCTCATGCCAAACTTGCTGCAATCTTGTTTTTCCTTCCACTGCTTCTTGTTGTTTAATGAGGTGATACTCCTTGGAATATTCCGTCATCCTCCTTGGTAAGGTTTTCCAAATGAATTTATATTCTAAACTGCTGTCGTCCTTGGCTGCCACATCTCTCTACTTGGCAAGAAGATTAAGTGTTTGCTGGCTGAGATGCTTTGTAGGCTCCTTTGGCCTTTATATCAGGGTGACTCATTCATATTAAACTTTTGTAGGAAATGATAATAACCCACACGTATAAATCTAGTCTTATATCAATTTCAGATTAACATTTTTGTTTTAAAACTTTTATGGGTACATTTGTTTTTGACAAATTAGTCATTTCCTAATAAACATTACCCTGCATCCAAAGTATCTTTTCATATTAAAAAAAGAACAATTAAGCAAAATTTTTTTAATATAATGATTATTACTGATAGTACCTATAACTTTCTATTTTTATAGTTTACTTCTCCCTGTTCTTTACTTCCTCTCATATATTTTTATTTGGATTCTCCCCTTGATGAGTTTCATCTATAAATGTTCTTTGTTCTCCCAATGACCATCAAATTAGAAAGGCACTTCTTTTTCTTAATTTAAAATTTTAAAAAATTGTATAAATTTTCTCAATTATATATAATTTTTGTAGCCCCTTGGGCTATTATATGTTTCTTTTTTATTGTAGTAAGTTTATTTTTTTATTTTTATTTTTTATTTTTATTAAACATTTTTTTTATTTTATTTGCACAACACATGTGTGGATAATTCTTCAACAACAACCCCCACATACATCTCTGTTACAAATTTTCCCCCCCGCTCCCCACCCCTCCCCTAGATGGCAGGACATCCACTACATGTTAATTATGTTAATATATTGGCAAATCGAATATATGTATATATATTTACAAACTTATCATTGTTGTGCAAGAAAAATCTTATCTACACAAAAAATATATCAGATAAAGGAAACACAATGTAAACAATCAAGGAGTATGAGAATGTTATGTTGTAGTCCACATTTCACATCCCTCTCTCTGGGTGTATATGGCTTTCTTCAGTGAACAATTGGAGGTGGTTTGAAACATTTCATTGTTGAAGAGAGCCATGTCCATCAGAATTGATCGTCATATAGTCCTGTTGTTGCTGTGTATAATGATCTCCTGGTTCTGCTCATTTCACTCAGCATCAGTTCATGCAAGTCCCTCCAGGCCTCTCTGAAATCGTCCTGCTGGTCATTTCTTACACAGCAATAATATTCCATAATATTCATATACCATAATTTATTCAGCCATTCTCCAACTGAAGGGCATCTACTCAATTTCCAGTTTCTAGCCACTACAAAAAGAGCTGCCACAAACATTCTTGCACATGTGGGGCCCTTTCCTTCCTTTATGATTTCTTTGGGATATAAGCCCAATAGAAATGCTGCTGGGTCAAAGGGTATGCACAGTTTGATAACTTTTTGAGTGTAGCTCCAAATTGTTCTCCAGAATGGCTGTATCCATTCACAGCTCCACCAACAATGCATCAGTGTCCCAGCCCTCCCACAACCCCTCCAACATTCATCATTAACTTTTCCTGTCATTTTAGCCAATCTGACAGGTATGAAGTGGTACTTCAGCGTTGTCTTGATTTGCATTTCTCTGATCAATAGTGATTTGGAGCACCTTTTCATATGACTTATATATAATTTTTTAAACATTTATTTTTTTAAAATTTCAAGTTTCAAATTCTCTTCTTCTTTGCCCACCCCCTCCTTAAGAAGGCAAGAAACTGCATATAGATTACACATATGCAGTTTTGCAAAACATAGTTCCATGTTACCTATGTTGCAAAAGAAAATATAGACCAAAAAAACCCCAAACAAGAAAAAGTAAAAAAAAAAAGTATGCTTTAATCTGCATTTAGACTCCATCAGTTTTTTCTCTGGAGGAAGATAGAATTTTTTTTATCCAAACTCGTTTGGAACTGTCTTGGATCATTGTATTGCTGAGAAAAGCTAAGTCATTTATAGTTGGCCATCATACAATATTGCTGTTGTTACATACAATGTTCTTTTTCTGCCAAGTTCATATAAGTCTTCCAAGGTTTTTCTAAAAGAATCCTGCTCATCATTTCTTATAGCACAATGGGATTCTACTACATTCATGTACCACAACTTGTACAACCATTGTCCAATTGATGGACATCCCCTTAATTTCCAATTCTTTGTTATGACAAAAAGAGTTGAATACATGTTTTATACATATGGTTTTTTTTTCCTTTTCCTTTGGTCTCTTTGGGATATAGACCTAGTAATGATATGGTATTGCTGAGTTAAAGGCTCTACAAAGTTTTATAGCCTTTTGGAAATAATTCTAAATCGCTCTTCAGAATGGTTAGATCATTTCATGACTACCAACATAATGGTTTGAAAAGAAAAATGGCTTTGTTACCTCACTGTCTATCCTAATTCTTTCAATTTCTTTTTCTTCTATTATTGTTATAACTAGCATTTCTAGTACAATATGGAATAACAGTGGTGATAACAGGAATCCTTAGTTCATCCCTGGTCTCATCAGGAAGGCTTTTAGTTTATCCCTGTTACAATTAATGCTTGCTTATATTTTTAGATATATTCTACTTACCATTTTAAAGAAAGCTCCATTCCTTTTAGTGTTTTTAAAAGGAATGAGTGTTCTATTTTATCCAGAGCTTTTTCTGCATCTTTTGAGATAATCATATAATTTTTGATGTTTGATATGGTCATTAGTAATGATGATAGTTTTCCTAATATTGAACTAGCTCTGTATTATTGAGTATAAATCCGCCTTCGTCATAGTATATAAACTTCGTAATACATTCTTGTAATATTGCTAGTATTTTATTTAAAATTTTTTGCATCTAGATACGATTTTTCTTGAACAACAATGATAAGTTTGGAAATATGTATATATATATTCGATTTGTCAAGTATTTTAACATAATTAACATGTAGTGGATATCCTGTCATCTAGGAGAGGGGTGGGGAGTTGGTGGGAAAAATTTGTAACAGAAAGCTATATAAGGGTTAATATTGAAGAATTACCCATACATATGTTTTGCAAATAAAATAAAATTAAAACAAAAATAAATAAAAATTTTTTTGTATCAATATACATTAAGGAAATTGGTCTGTAGTTCTTTCTCTGTTTTTGTTCTCTTTAATTTGGATATCAGCAGCATATTTGTTTCATAAAAGGAGTTTGGTAGGATTCTTTTCTGCCTATTTTCCCAAAAACTTCATGTACTATTGGAATTCATCATTTTTAAATGTTTGGTAGAATTCACTTGTGAATCCATCTAGTCCTGGAGATTTTTTCTGAGGGAACTCATTGATAGATTGTTCAATTTCTTTTTCTAAGGTCAGGCCATTTAAGTATTCTATTTTCTCTTCTATTAACCTGGACAATTTATATTTTTGTAAATATTCATCTATTTCTCCTAAATTGTCAGATTGATTGGCATATAATTGAGGGAAATATTGCTTAAAAGTTGCTTTAAATTCACACATTGGCAATGAATTCACTTTTTTCATTTTTCAATTTTCATCCTTCTTTTCTTTTAAATCAGATTAAACAATGATTTACCTATTTTGGTTTTTTTTTTCATGAAACTAGCTCATAGTTTTATTTATTAAATGGCTTTATTACTTTCAATTTTATTAATCTCTTCTTTGACAGGATTTCCAATTTGGTGTTGCCCTGAGGATTTTAATTAGTCCTTTTTAAAAAGTTTTTTTAGCTGCATGCCCAATTCATTGATCTTTTTTTTTCTATTTTATTGATATAAACATTTAGAGATATAAAATTTCCCCTAAGTACTTCTTTGGCTTTGTCTCATAAATTCTGGTTGATTGCTTCTATGATTTGTTCATTGATCCACTCATTTAGGATTTTTAGTTTCTGGTTAATTTTAATCTTTGTTTCCCTTTATTGAATATAATTTTTATTGCATTATGGTCTGAAAAGGATGTATTTAATAGTTCTGCTTTTCATCTATTTAAAAGCATCAGAAAACATCATATGTAATGGGGATAAACTAGAACAATTCCCAGTAAGATCAGGGATGAAACAAGGTTGCCCATTTTCACCATTACTATTCAATATTCTATGGATTTTTTTCCATTTCACAAATTCTGTTTTTTAAGAAGTTATTTTCTTTTTCCATTTTGTTGACTCTATTTTGTAATGAGTTATATGCTTTTTCCATTTCACTAAATATATTTTGTAAGGAGTTTTCTTCAGATAATTTCTGTTTCCTTTCCCAAATCCTCTGGCAAAGCTCTTATTTCCTTTCCCCATTTTTTCTTCTAGCTCTCTTTTAAGATCCTTTAAAATTTCTTCCAAGACAGCCTTGTGAGATGGGGACCAATCTATAATACCCTTTGGAGCTTCATCTGAAGATGATCCGCTTTTAATGATCTCAGGGTTTGAAATCTACCAAACTTCTCTTTCACCATAAAAACTGTTTATGGTCAGAGTTCTTTTTGCTTTTTTGCTCAGTTTTTTTTAAATTGAGGTTTGCTTTTAGGGCAAGGAGGAGATTGTCCAAATTTCCTCTATAAGCAGCAGTGGCTGGGCTGGGTCAATGCTGACTAACTTCTGGTGCTGGGTGGGCATGGCCAGGTCCCATGAAATTCTGGCATTTAGGGGTTCACTATTGCCTTTTGTATTTGTTTTGGATGTCTTAATAACTAGTCTACTGATCTACTGACCTGCAACCAGAACAGAGTAGCCAACACTGCTGTAGATTCCTCCTGGTAGATTCACCACTCCAGGACTGTGCACTGCCTGCATGTGGCAGCTGTTCTCAGCCCATCTGCACTTGGCCCATCTGCACTTGATCTGCCTCCCTCCACGCCCGACTGAAACAGACCTTTTCTGGAGATCTTTGAAATTATCTTCTGATGGTAATTTATTACACTCTCAATATTTGTGAGTTCTGTCACTCCAAAACCAGTTCAGAGGCTGGATTTTCTGTTAGTATGAGGGTCTTGGGGAGAGCTCAGAAAAAGACATGTCTCCTTTCCACCAACTTGTGCTCTACCCCACTATTTAATATTATATTAGGAGTGCTAGCTTTGGTAATAAGAGAAGAAATCTAAGAGATTAAAGGAATTAGAGTAGGTCATGAGGAAACCAGAGAATCCTAGAGAATCACCTAAAAAACTACTAGAAACAATTCACAACTTTAGCAAAATTGCAGGATACAGATTAAGTCCACATAAATCATCAGCATTTTATATGTTATCAACAAAGTCTGCAACAAGAGATATTCCATTAAAAATAACTGTAGATAATATAAAATATTTGTAAGTCTACCTGCCAAGGCAAAGTCAGTAACTATATGAACCCAATTACAAAACACTTTCCACACAAATAAAATCAGATCTAATCAATTGGGAAAATATCAAGTGCTCACAGGTAGGCTGAGTGAATATAATAAAAATGACAATACTACCTAAATTAATATCCTCTTTCAGTGCCATAACAATCAAATTCCCAAGAAAATATTTTACAGAGCTAGAAAAAATAATAACAAAGTTAATCTGGACAAACAAAAGGTAAAGAATTTCAAGGCAATTAATGAAAAAAAATGCAAATGAAAGTGGCCAACTGTACCAGACCAAAAACTATATTATAAAGTCATCAAAAACATTTGTCACTGGCTAAAAAATAGAGCAGTTTGGGGATAAGAACTGACTATTTGACAAAAACAAACTACTGGGAGGATTGGAAATTAGTATGGCAGAAACTAAGCATTGATCCACCTAACACCCTTTACCAAGATAAGGTCAAAATGAGTTCATGATTTAGACATAAAGAGTGATATTATAAGTAAATAAGAACAAAGGATAGTTTACCTCTCAGATCCATGGAGAAGGAAGGAATTTGTGGCCAAAGAAGAACTGGAGTACATCATTGAACACAAAATGGATAATTCTGATATATTAAGTTAAAAAGTTTTTGTACAAACAAAATCAATGCAGACAAGATTGGAAGGGAAGCAATAAACTGGGGAAAAAAAATTTACATTCAAGGGTTCTGATAAAGGCCTCCTTTCTAAAATATATAGAGAATTGACTCAAATTTATAAGAATTCAAGCCATTCTCCTATTGATAAATGGTCAAAGGATGTGAACAGACAATTTTCAGATGAAGAAATTGAAACCATTTCTAGACATATGAAAAGGTGCTCCAAATCACTATTGATTAGAGAATGCAAATTAAGACAACTCTGAGGTACTACTACACACCTCTCAGACTGGCTAAGATGACAGGAAAACATAATGATGAATGTTGGAAAGGATGTAGGAAAACTGGGGGCACTAATACATGGCTAGTGGAGTTGTGAACTGATTCAACCATTCTGGAGAGGAATTTCGAACTATGCCAAAAAAGTTATCAAACTGTTCATACCCTTTGACACAGCAGTATTTCTACTGAGCTTGTATCCAAAAGAGAACATAAAGGAGGAAAAGGACCCACATATGCAAAAATGTTTGTGGCAGCTTTTTTTTGTAATGGCAAGGAACTGGAAACTGAGTGGTTGTCCATCAGTTAGATAATGGCTGAATAATTTATAGTATATTAATGTTATGGAATGTTATTGTTCTATAAGAAATGACCAGCAGGATGATTTCAGAGAGGCTTGAAGAGACTTACATGAACTGATGCTAAGTGAAGTGAGCAGAACCAGGAGATCATTGTACACAGCAACAGCAAGATTCTACAATGATCAATGTGATGGATGTGGTTCTTTTCAACAATGAGATGATTCAGGCCAGTTCCAATGGTCCTGTGATGAAGAGAGCCATCTACATCCAAAGAGAGAATTGTGGAAATTGAGTCACAGCATAGTATTTTCACTCTTTTTGTTGTTGTTTGCTTGCATTTTATTTTCTCTTTTTTTCCTTTTTGATCTTATTTTTCTAGTGCAGCATGATAATTGTGGAAATAAGTATAGAAGAATTGCATGTGTTTAACATATACTGAATTACTTGCCATCTAGGGGTGGGGGTGGGAGGAAGGAAGGAAAAAAATTGGAATAAAAGGTTTTGCAAGGGTGAATGTTAAAAAGGATCCAAGCATATGTTTTGAAAATAAAAAGGTTTATTCTGGAGAGCAATCTGGAACTATGCTCAAAAAGTTATCAAATTGTGCATACTCTGACCCAGCAGTGTTTCTATTGGGCTTATGTCCCAAAGAGATCTTAAAGGAAGGAAAGGGCCCCATATGTGCAAGAATGTTTATGGCAGCCCTTTTTGTAGTGGCTAGAAACTGGAAGCTGAATGGATGCCCATCAATTGGAGAGTGGCTGAATAAATTATGGTATATGAATGCTATGGAATATTATAGTTCTGTAAGAAATGACCAGCAGGACGATTTCAGAGAGGCCTGAAGAGACTTGCATGAACTGATGCTGAGTGAAACAAACAGAACGAGGAGATCATTATACATGGCAACAACAATATTATATGATGATCAATTCTGATGGACATGGCTCTCCGCAACAATGAAATGTCTCAAACCAGTTCCAATTGTTCAGTGAAGAAAGCCAAATACACCCAGAGAGGGATATGAAATGTGGACCACAACATAACATTTTCTCTCTGTTGATGTTTGTTTGCATTGGGTTTCCTTTCTCAGATATTTTTTGTTCATGTAGATATGATTATTCTTGCACAGCAAGATAAGTATGGAAATATGTATACATATATTCGACTTGTCAAGTATTTTAATATAATTAACATGTAGTGGACTTCCTGCCATCTAGGGGAGGGGAGGGGACTAGGGGGGAAAATTTGTAATGGAAAGCTTTGTAAAGATCAATGTTGAAGAAATACCCATACATATGTTATGCAAATAAAAAGCTTTAAATAAATAAATAAATAAAGTGAGATACCAAAAAAAAAAAAAAAAAGGTTTAATAAAAAGTAGTTCTTCTTTTCTGCATTTGGTTGTGAGGTTTTTTGCTGAAGGTGCCATATACAACTGAGAGTAAAATATACTCCTTTCTAGTTTTCTCCAGAGTTCTATCATATGCAACTTTTCTAAAATTCTATTCATTTCCTTAATTTCTTTCTTGTTTATTTTATGGTTAGATTTGTGTACTCCTAAGAGGGAAAAGTTCAAGTTCCCCACTAGTATAGTTTTACTGTTTCCTCTTGTAATTCACTTAACTTTGTCATTTAAGAATTTGAATGCTATGTCATGTTGTGCATATATATTTAGAATTGAAATTACTTCATTAAAAGTACTTTGAAGAAAAAAGTAGTTTCCCTGCTTATCTCTTTAATAAGGTCTACTTTTGCTTCTGTCTTGTCTGAGATCCTGATTGTTACCCCTGGGTTTTTTTTAACCTTAATTGAAGAATAATAAATTCGGCACCAATTCCTTATTTTTAGATTCTATGTGTGTATGTGTGTGTGTTTCAAGTGTGTTTTTTGTAAACAATATATTATTGGATTCAGGTTTTTAATCCATTATGCTATCTGCTTCTATTTTAATGGTGAGTTCATTCCATTCACATTCACAGATATGATTACTAGCTGTTTATTTCCTACCATCCTATTTTTCCCGTTTATCCTTCTTTCTCTCTCTTTATAAACTCTGTTTCTCCACAACAGTCTGTTTTGCTTCTGACCACTGCCTCCCTTAATCTGCCCTCTATTCTATCAGTCTCTCTTTTTCTTTTTCTTATCCCTTTCCCCTCCTAATTCTATTGGGTAAGCTAGGTTTTTCTACTCAACTGAGTGTGTATATCATTCCCTTTTTCAGGCAGTTCCACTGAGAGTAGGGTTCGAGCGTTGTCCACTATAGCCCCATATTCCCCTCCCAAAGCTCCTTTACACTTCTTTTAAGTGAGATAAGATAATTTACTGCATTCTACCTCTTCCTTCCCCCTTCTTCCAGTGCATCCCTCTTTTTTATAGTTTTATTTTGTTTTTGTTTTTTTAGATGCCATCCCATCATAGTCAATTCACATCCATGTCCTCTGTCTATGTATATATAGTCCTTTTAATTGCTTTAATAATGAGATATTTCTTAGGAGTTACAAGTATCATTTTCCTATATAGGCGTGGAAACAGTTTAACTTTATTGAATCCCTAACTATTTCTCTTTCTTGTTTATCTTTTTATATTTCTTTTGAGTCTTATAATTGAAAATCAATTTTTCTTTTCAGTTTTGGTTTTTTCATCAGGACTGCTTGAAAATCCTTTATTTTGTTGAATATTATGATTTCCTTTTGCTGTTTATCTTTTCATGCTTCTCGAGTCTTATATTTGTAAGTCAGATTTCTAATCAACTCTGGTGTCTTTTCATTAAGAATGCTCTATTTTGTTGAATATTCATTTTTCCTCCTGACTGGTTATACTCAATTTCACTGGGCAGGTTTTTCTTAGTTATAATCTTAGCTCCTTTGCTATGTGAAATATATTCTAAACCCTCTGACCCTTTTATGTGAAAGCTACTAAATCTTGTGTCATCCTGACTGTGGCTCTATAACATTTGAAATGTTTCTTTTTCGCTACTTGCAATATTTCCTGCTTGACTTGGGAGCTCTGGCTATAACATTCCAGGGAGTTTTCATTTGGGGATCTCTTTGAAGAGGTACTTAATCCTTACTTTATCAAGCTCACAAAGTTATAGCTATCTCTAGTGCTCCTTCATCTAAAAACAAGACAGAATAAATACAGAGAGACAAAGAATAAAGGCTCATATTCACAAGTAATATATATTGGCTTAAAATGGGGAGGTCCCAATGCTCATCTTTTTATATCATCATCTCTATCATCTGAACAGCATGTAGGATGGAAGAGCCAGCTCAGAGCAATGCTTAGCTTTTTCTAGTTAGAGCACTCCAATTTATTCAACACTTTCAATCAACCATCCTTCATTAACAATCTTTATCATGTAAATATGTGACGGTTATCTGATTCACACACAGATATGGTTACATCATTTCATCAGTTAACCACTTAATGATTATTAGCAGGCCGAATATGTTCCAAATTAGGGAGTAGAGCATTTCTACTATATAGCATTATATCTTTCTGGCAGTAGGCTCCCCAGTTTCTTTGACATGAGGATTGCATATTGTACCTAAGCACCAGCCCCAGTTAAAATTTGAAGATGAAATATAGGTTTTCTGTTTATATGATTTATATCCATTTAATTATATATTTCTATATTTCTATCAATTTAGATAAAAGGAGCATTGTAAGCACTATGCCCACCCAAAGTTGGATTGCCAGGGGACAAAAGCAGTTGGCAGCCTCACTGAAGTGAATATCTTCTTCACTGAAATGAGAGCACAATTTTGCCTAGGAAAATGGATGCTGCTCCATAAGTGTTAGTGCATGGTCCAGTGGGAGAATGCCCAAGCAAATTCAGCCTGAGAAATAATTGGCTATGTATGGGCGTAAGTCAAAGAGGAAGAAAAATCGAGACCAAGGAAGATATATGATGTGGTTTAGAATAGGCAGAAAATTAGGGTTTGAATTCTATCTCTACCACTTTGAAGCTATGAGATTTTACACTTTGGACTATGTTACCTCATATGATCATAGGATTTTAGGGCTGGAAGCCATGTTAGAAATCATTGCATTGAATTCCCTTATTTAACAAAGAAGTAAATTGAACCCTGAATCAGAAAAGTGACTTATTCATGGTCCTACACCAAATCTAGTGTTTGCTATGATATGGTGCTACCTCATTTAAAATGCTCCAATAATCCCATTCTTCTCAGATCTGTTTAAAACAAGTTCAGCTGCTAATTCTAAAATTCTACGTTGCAAAACTGCTGAAAAGCAACAAAAAATTGTTGGTTTTTCGTTGTTAGATGCCAAAGGTTAGATGCCACAATTTTTCCAAGTTCGTCTAAAGAAAGGAAAGTAGGGAAGGGCTATTGTGTTTCTCAAGTAAACAATCAGGCTTATTAGCTGTTCTTCTGGCAAAGTGGTATTCATGCTGGGTTGTGCCCCAGAAAAATTGTCTGCAAAAGCAAAAACACAAGTAGTAGCAGGCTGGCAGCAAGGGGTCAAAAAACACCATCAAGGATGTTTTCTCTAATCACCTGGATTTAAGAACAAGTTATTTGCTTTTATCCAGGCCATTTTGGCAGACTGTAAATAGTATTCCCTAACTTATCCCATTGGAAAGAAGACAACAAGAGGCACTGTGACAAAGAACAAAGGATGCTGGCTCTGGAGTCAGGGGGCCAAGGTTTCAACTGTGGTTCTGCTGCTTATGTGACCTTGAGAAAGCTGCTTAATTTCTCTGCATCCTGGTGTGATTCTCTCTACAATGAGGGCGTTTGACCAGATCTTGAACCAGAAATTTGGAAGTCAACCCCTTCATTTTACAGATGAGGAAACTGAGTTCTGAGAAATCATCCCTTTTGAAACCTATGATCTCTAATGAGAACTTACTTAATAATAGCTTAGTTTTATGTGAGACTTCATAGTTACATAGCACTTTTATCTCATTTGGTTCTCATGGCAAATCCATAAGATAGGCAATAAAAGTCTTATTATCCAAATTTTACAGATGAGAAAGCTGCAGCTCAAAGCAGTGAATTGGGGCCTGATTAAAGCCTCAAGCCCCTGATTTCCTTTGCTAGATCATCCTCCATAGTACGTGCCCTAACTATGGATGTTCCTCAAGAATCTTGCCTAGGCTCTCTTCTCTTTTCTCTCTGTATTTTCTGTCCTTTGAACAGTTTAACTATTATTTCTATGCGAATGATTCTTTCAGTCCCAGTCTCTCTCTCCTGAATTTTGGTCCTACATCATCTATTATCTGTTGGACATTTCAAAGTGAAGATATCTTAAAATCAGCAGGTTTGAACTAAATTCATTATCTTTCCCCCAAAACTGTGCCCATTTCCAAACTGCTCTATTTCTGCCTAGGACATGAGAGTACTGTGGGAATTAAGAAATAATCATAAATCAATATGCTTGGAAGCTTAGCTTGCTCGTTTATTTTGTCTTTCACCCCTCATTGGTGGTAATAGCTCCACCATCTTTCTAGTCTCTCAGGTTTGGAACCTTGGCATTATTCTGGCCTCCCAACTATCTCTCACTCAATATATCTAATCAGTTGACAAATGTTAGACATTTTTATTTTCACCCCATCTCTCACAACCAAGCCCTTCTCTCTACTCCCACAGTTACCACCATAGTCAGGCTCCCATAGCCTCTTGCTGCCATTATTGCAACAAGCTCCAGTTTAGTTGGTATCATTGCTTCAAGTCTCTCACCATTCTAGTCTGTCCCCATGCTGATGCCAAAGTAATTTTCCCCAAGCACAGATGTGATCATATGACTCTCCTACTCAATCAATTCTAGTGCCTTCCTTTACCTCTAGAATAACATACAAATTCTCTAAAGTCCCTCACTACCTGGGGCCAGCCTCTCTCCCCAGCTGCCCTGGACATTACTTCCCCGGACATTACTTCCTCAAGATTATACTCCGAGATCCAATCAAAGTGGCCTTCTTACCCTTCATCACACACAACACCCCTTTTCTCATATCTGTGCCTTTGGATTGACAATCTCACTTCCTCTTTATAGCTGCCTCAAAGCCACTCTATTCCTCTGAGATATGGTTCAAGCACTATCTTCTTCATGAAGCCTTCCCAGATCCTCCTAACTGCTAATGTCATCCTTCCCAACCTACCTTATATGTATTTATTTTATATTTGTGCTGAATGTATTTATATATGTACTCATTGACCCCTCCCTTTAGAATGTAAATTCCCTGAGATCAGAGATTGTTTCTTTGCGCTTCTATTCCCAACACCTGAAACAGTGCCTGGCTTAATAGCAGGTGCTTAATAAATGCTTCTTGACTGATTGCTTCTGACTCCAATGACTCCATGTTTTTCATTGCACAGTACTGTCTCTCTTAAATCCTGAGGGTCCATGAGTTTCAATGGCTACTCTCTTAGAAGGCTCTGAAAATTTGAAACACCTACAAAAGCTTACATGCTGTAATTATTAGAGGAGCTGGTAAATTCATAGAACCACTCCCCTGTTTAAAGTAACCAAAGGCATATAAAAAAGGATAATGGGCCAAAACTGGAGGAAAAAAATCAAACTCAGACTTAAAGTCAGGGACAAGTTTACTGATACTAAAAAGCATTTGTTCAAACAGTACTCTCTACAACATTACCTAGGATATTTTTTTAACAAAGCCTTAGAAGAATCAGCCTTAGATTATCCCAAGAAAGACCTAGAGCCCATGGACTTCTTTGGAATCACAATGCTCCCTTATTGTAGCCTTCTTCTCAGCCCCCTCCTCCCATTTTCTGGTATAATGGTGCCTCCTCTCCTCACTGAGTGGTCAGGAATGACAGGGTCCTTTCTCTGGCCCCAGTGTTCTGAATCCTGGCCATGTGGCCGCTGGTGCTGGGGGCTACAAGTAGATAAGTTTGTGCTGGGGTCCATGGCAACTCCTGCCTTTTTTGCTTCCTTTTGTGAGTAGGAAACTGAGTTTCAAGAGGTCTATAAGTCTGGGGTTCAGTGACAACATAAGTTTCTGACATGGACATCTTCCAGCAGCACAGCAGAGGCTGTTCCATCCACCCAAATGGCAGAAATTGACTTGGAGGGAAAAGAATAGTCAGAAATTTGCAAAAAGAGTAATAGGTAGTTTGGATATTACACCAACAGGTACTTAAAAGTGGATGGACAATACCAATCAAGATGAAATGGTAAATGGCTAATTAGGATCTTTTCAAACTCTTCAGACTATAGCTTGATGAAGCTTAAATTCCAGCCCCCCTGCTTATTGTTAGTATAGTTGTAGGTTAAACTAATGAATCCTGTTGAAATCATTTTGCTTAATGTAGGCTATGATTCTTATGTTTAGCAATCCTTTTTTGTAAGTTGAAATAAATCATTTGTTCTATACTTGATTCATGCTATACCTTTGATACCTTTTATTCTTTCCTCTTCTGGGGTGATGCAGACATGATCCCTCACTTTTACAGTAATTAGCATGTCCTTAGGACACTGGGGAAGGAGGTTGTTATTGAACCAATGAGTGTGAGAATGAGCACTAGTGTAATTCTCTAATAAGAGGTCAGATGACCCCAGAGGGGGACCTAGGCAAATCGTAATGGCTGGTATAAATTGTCAGCCCTTGTTGCTCAGACCTATAAAAGCAAGGACCTCCATGACCCAGCAAGTGGAGAGGGTTCTGCTTTTGTAGGCAGAGGATTGGACTAGAGCCATGAGGTGCCTTCTACCTTGGAATCTACGATCCTACACTCTTATATTCCAGCTAAGAGTGATAGATAACATAACAAATATGGAAATAGGGTCCAAAGGATTGCACAGGTTTAACCTCTATCAGATTGCTTGCTGCCTTGGGGAGGGGAGACGTGAGAGAGAAGAGGAGAGAAACTTAGAACATAAAGTTTTACAAAAATGTATGCTGAAAACTATCTATACATCTATTTGGAAAAATAAAATACTATTTTAAACAAAATAGGAGTGCTAGAGAGCTCAATGGAATTGGCAGTGTTAAATCCAAGGGAAATTTTTTCCAAAGGACCATAACCACTTGAGCCCCTTTCCTTCCTTCTGAAATGCTGCTATTCTGCCCTTGCTGTCCCTGCCTGTCTGTGTTTTGCTTTAGAGACTGAACTTTGGCTGGTGTGAGTTAAAATTTGAGATAATACAGGTCTACTGCTCTGTGCTTTACTGATTTGTAGAAGCTTTTGGTGAAACCCTCTTCATATATCATAACCATTCTTAAAAACTGGGGATGCCTGTTTGGTTCTTTCAATTATATTTTTCTATGACATGGTCTCCAGTCTTCTTACAATTTTGGTGCCCTACTTCTGCATGTGTTTCTAAAATATGGCACTCCAAACTGAATGCATTCATCTTGTCTGGCAAAACTGGTTTCTCTATTTTTTAGGCATTAAAATAATGTTACCAACTGGGCCAGTTTACTGAGGTCTTAGAGGTAGGCTGGGGAGTGGGAAGGGCTGAAATACAAAGCCCAAGTCCTTACTTAATCACAAATTACTTCTTTAAAGGTCATCTCCTTGACTGCACAGCAGGTTGGTTCTCCACAAGACTCAAATCAGACCAATTACAGATTTCTGAAAAGTAAGCAGTTGAGAGAACACTTTGAGTCTGAGTTCATAATTTATTTCTGATTTTAATCCCCAATTGGCCATGGTTCATTGAGGAACCCTTTAAATCACTCAGAAAAGGTTTCTAGCCTGGCTCTTAAAACACCCTGTCTTTTAGGTAGTTTCTCCCAGTTCATACATTCTTGAAAAACACTCACTGGCTTCCTTTGCAGTAGGTGTCCTTGATCTGTCTGGTGAAGTTGTTCTTTCTGTTTCTAGAACTAGCCCTGAAACCTTTGGAAGTGTAGCTGCAATATAGATTCTCTGCACCCACTCACTCCCCACCCCGATCTCCTAGTTCCTAAATGAGAAGACCCTGCTATTCAATTCAACAGGCATTTATTAAACCCCTACCATGTGTAAAAAACACCAGGCACCAGGGATACAGAGATAAAAATGAAATTATTTCTGCTCTGGAAGATTACAGAATCATAGATTTTGAGCTCGAACTAATTTTAATAAATGGAACACTGAGGCCAAAATGAGTGAAACGACTTGCCTTACATCATACAATGTAGGGTTTGCATCATACCTGGGGTATATAACATGTACATCAATAAATACAAAGTCTGCCCAAAAGTAATGTCAAGGTGGGAAAGAAATAATAATTGGTGTGGGGGCAGTGAACAAGAAAAGCCTTATATGGGAGATAGCATCTTAGCTGAGCTTTGAAAGAAGTTAAGGATTCTACAAGGTGGAAGGAAGAAAGCAAAGCACTGGTGATGATAAAGCTATTACAGTTAGAATATGTAATCTTTAAGAATGGGTCTTCACTTCAAATGACAGTCTCCTCCCTGTTATACCCAGGGATTTGGGGTTGTCTAGAAAATTCCTTAGGACCACTAGGGAGTGCTGCTGTGGAGGAGTCAGAGAGACCTGAGTTCCAATGTGGCTTCAGATACTTCCTCGCTGTGTCACCATGGGCAAGTCACTTCACCCTGTTCACCTCAGTTTCCTCATCTGAAAAGTGAGTTAGAAAAGGAAATGGCAAACCCCTCCAGAATCTCTGCCAAGAATACCCCAAACAGGGCTATGGAGAGCTGCACACCACTTAAAACAACTAAACAACAGAAGAGAAATGCTTTGATCTATAAGGTACCTCTGGAAAAGAAATCCTGGAATTCTAAGCAACCAGCCACACATCATTCCATAGTGACCAACGGGCAGGAAAGGTAACTTACCCCTCCACATACTCCCTACCTTTCAGAATCAGGATCTAGAGACAAAAATTCCTTAAGAATACCTTAGAAATCATTTAGTCAATTCCTTCATTTTGCAGATAAGGAAACTGAGTCCCAGAGATGGTTACAATGATGAGTGTCAGAATTCACACCCAGATCTTCCAACTCTAAAACCAACATTATTTTATTATATTAAGCTGAGTAGGCAGACCAGGAAAAGGTCCAGCTGAATATGTATGGTGGTGGTGATGAGGTTAAGAAAGATGTGAAACAGGGTCGAGTTGCATTAGAGGAGAAAAAGTAGTACATCTACAGTCGGGAGAACTGTATTTTGGTCCCTGATCCTACATTCCCCAAGCTAAATCAGGCATAGAATTTTCCTAAATTAAAAGTATCTCTAAGAATATGTCTCAGTTTGGCCTACCAATGCCAATTCCTTGCCACCTCAGGGCATTTCTTTAAAACTACTGTAAACTTTTTTTTTTACATTTCTTAAAATAGAAGCCAGTATTTTTTAGGTGCAGCCTACTCCTCTCCTTGACTATATTAAAGGATATAGGTTGTATAACGTGTCTCTTTCTGTCCATGTGAGCTATTTAAGAGACTTTGTTTCTTCTAGGTGAAAGGTATTTGGGGATTAAATGATCTGTAAGAGGCCAAACACTTGGGTGTAGAAAGGGAATGTAGAGATAGAAACATTTACAAGAAAGAAAGAAAGAACAGGAGACAAAGAACAAAAGTAAAAATCAAACTGGCTGAGGATTGCTCCCAGGAGTTGAGTTCATTTTCAATCAAGGTCCAGATATACTCAAGGGTTTGATAGGGTATATACTCAGTCTTCATTTCTGAACAAGAAGAAAAACTGGACTTCAGGCACTGGAGTGCCAATGAAGATCAGGCCATTTCCACAAGCCTTTGTGAGGGGTGAGAGTAGATGGAAGAAGCCTCATGCTGAAAATGAGCCAGATTAATGACTTTTGGCTCATACTAGCTATGCAATGCTGGACAAGTCAATGAGCCTTCATTTGCTTTAGATCAATGCCTCAAACTTTTTCTCCTTGTGACCCCTTTTCACTCAAGAAATTTTTATGCAACCCCATCTCTAATCTCAGCTGAGATGTTTCTGGCAGTACAATGCAAAGTACTCATGTTGTGTGTTCAGAATCAAGGTTGCAAAGAAGTCGCACAATGCAACATGGGCAAACACTGCCAGAAACACCTTGGATTCATTATACATTTGATTTTGAATTAATATTTGATTGTTGCATTCAGTACCCTTTTACTGTTGCCAGATTTTTTTCAAACCCCACATCCAGTTATGTGACCCCATATAGAGTCAAGACCCATAGTTTAAGAAGCTTTGTCTTAGACATCCTGCTAGGAATTATCTACTGAATCATAGATGGGCCAAATCTAATGGAGGAAATTCATACATCAGGACTCACAATAATCACAGACCCTTTGAATATTTGGATAAGGAAATCAACTTGCTGTGACCTTGAGCAGGTCCCTTCCCCTCAGTGCCTTGTACTCCTACTGACAGGCCTCAAATTCGCTGGTGAATTAGGGGGTATCTACCCCAAGAATGTAAACTTCCTCCTGAAAATGGGCGGATGAAAAACATTTGCTTCAAAGGCAATGTAAGGGGCTGAAACAAGTGCTGTAGAATGCTTAGATTTCCATCAGACATCTAAGATGCCAAGGTTGTTTACTGGTTGTGGAGCCCATCACCAGATGTCTTGACTGTTGGCCTGAACTGAACTTTGATGACTCTGGAAGAGAGAGTGAGGCTGACTACTTTGTGCAATTTGGTCTCAACATTATTCACCACCTCCCACCTATCTCTCAATTGGCTAAGGAAATTCAGAAGCGCAGTTTAGTACTCTTGGCTTGGCAGCTAACCTGAAGTGTAAACTTTGAGCATCATTTTCCTTTTTTTTTGAACCTCAATTTCCTCATTTGCAAAAAGAAGGGCCTAAAATCTGGATGTAATATTGTATGCTTTTGACATTCTATGCTCTACTACTTCAGGGCTTCTTCACCTATTTTGTGTCATGGAACATTTTTCAGAATCATGTTTTTAAATAATTGAAGGAAATGCTAAAATTTAGTTAAAAGACAATGAAAATAAAAATAGAATTTTTCTAAGTTCACGGCTTCCTGAAATCTATTCACGGACTCCAGCGGACCCCAAGTTAAGATCCCTACTCTAAAGTCTTTTTCATCCCCTGTCTAAGGAGCCATTCCCTGAATAAACATCAACATTGAACTGACCTAAGGAAATCAAAGAAGCAAAGTTCATAAGAAGAATTGTGGATCATCTTCAAATAAAAATAAGCCAATTGTCAAATGCCCCATGCTGGTTTCTTTGGCACTGCTACGACCAAAGTCCTCCTATATTCCTTGGTTAACATGCTGTAAGTTTTAGGTCTCAGAAGTGCTCCTGAGCTCTTCAACTAAACTCAGCAATACTCTTGAGTTTTCTTCATTTGTTCCAAATGGAGTGCTCTGTGTGACCAAGTATGATAGGCCCCTGGTAAATCTGTGTTCCTTATTACTGATGGTTCAGTTATCCCTTGTGGAATGATGACTTCTTTATCTCTGCCCTGGGATGTTACCTGCCAGCTGGTATCTGTCAGCAGCCTTTTTCCTTTATTTGGATGGGGCTGCTACTCCCTTTTCCCTTTTGTTTATTCACTTCCCTGGTATTCCTCAGATTTTTCAAGCTCTTTGGCCACCACCTCTCAGTATAATCATCATTCTCTAGGCCCTTGGGAAACCAATCACTAAGGTTTTTTGTTTTTTTTTTTTAATTTTATTTTATTTGCATAACATATGTGTGGGTAATTCTTCAACAATAACCCTTACATAGCTTTCCATTACAAATTTTCCCCCCAACTTCCCCACCCCTTCCCTAGATGGCAGGATATCCACTACATGTTAATTATGTTAAAATATTGGCAAATCGAATATATGTATACATATTTCCAAACTTATCATTGGTGTGCAAGAAAAATCTTATCTACACAAACGATATATCAGATAAAGGAAACACAATGTAAGCAAACATCAATCAAGGAATATGAGAATGTTATGTTGTGGTCCACATTTCGCATCCCTCTCTCTGGGTGTATATGGCTTTCTTCAGTGAACAAATGGAGGTGGTTTGAAACATATCATTGTTGAAGAGAGCCATGTCCATCAGAATTAATTGTCATATAGTACTGTTGTTGCCGTGTATAATGATCTCCTGGTTCTGCTCATTTCACTCAGCATCAGTTCATGCAAGTCTCTCCAGGCCTCTCTGAAATCATCTTGCTGGTCATTTCTTACAGAACAATAATATTCCATAACATTCATATACCATAATTTATTCAGCCATTCTCCAATTGAAGGGCATCTATTCAATTTCCAGTTTCTAGCCACTACAAAAAGGGCTGCCACAAACATTCTTGCACATGTGGGGCCTTTTCCTTTCTTTATGATTTCTTTGGGATATAAGCCCAATAGAAATGCTGCTGGGTCAAAGGGTATACACAGTTTGATAACTTTTTGAGCATAGCTCCAAATTGTTCTCCAGAATGGCTGTATCCGTTCACAGCTCCACCAACAATGCATCAGTGTCCCAGCCCTCCCACAACCCCTCCAACATTCATCATTAACTTTTCCTGTCATTTTAGCCAATCTGACAGGTGTGAAGTGGTATCTCAGGGTTGTCTTGATTTGCATTTCTCTGTTCAACATTGCCAATCACTAAGGTTTGATGATCTGCATAGACAGAGTCAAAATATCTGATTTTCCTCTCCTTGATTATTCCAGGATTCTCAGGGGAAAGTCCTCTTCTGGCCATAGTCTTGGTCAATTCTGAGTTCTCTCTTTCCCCTACAATGCAGAAAGGGAAGAATCTCAGGCTACATCTGTTATTTGCCTTCAATCTCTGCTTTTAGAGATTACAAGGATTTCCCTGGGGCCTTGGCAAAGAATAGGGAGCAGAAATTAAGACTTGTTTGGAGACTGGAACAAAAGAAGGAGGGTTTCTTACAGTTACCAACTCCTAGGTCAGGGGTTCTTAATCTAAGGTTCATGAATTTGGTTTTGAAAAAATTTTGATAACGCTTTTTCGATAAATTGATTTCTTAGTAATACTAAGTATTTTTAATCATTAAAAACATTATTCTGACTATATGAACTAAACTACAAAACACTTTCCACACAAATAAAATCAGACCTAGTCAATTGGAAAAACATTAAATGCTCATGGGTAGGCCGAGTGAATATAATAAAAATGACAATACTACCCAAACTAATTTACTTATTTAGTGCCATACCAATCAAACTCCCAAGAGGCTATTTTACAGATCTAGAAAAAATAGTAGCAAAGTTCATTTGGAAGAACAAAAGGTCGAGAATTTCGAGGGAATTAATGAAAAAAAAAGACAGATGAAGGTGGCCTTGCTGTACCAGATAAATAAAGCTGTATTATAATAATAAAGCTGTATTATAAAGCAGCAGTCATCAAAACCATTTGGTACTGGCTAAGAAATAGAGCAGTCTATCAGTGGCATAGGATAGGATATCAGGACAAGCTAGGTAATAACGTTAGCAATTTGGTGTTTGATAAACCCAAAGACGCCAGCTTTTGGGATAAGTACTCACTATTCGGCAAAAACTGCTGGGAAAATTGGAAGCTAGTGTGGAAGAAGTTAAGGCTGGACCCACACCTAACACCGCACACCAAGATAAGATCTAAATGGGTTCATGATCTAGATATAAAGAGTGATATTATAATCAAATTAGAGGAACATAGGATAGTTTACCTCTCAGACCTGTGGAGATGGAATAAATTTATGTCCACAGAAGATCTGGAACTCTTAATTGAACACCAGACAGATAATTTTGATTATATTAAGTTAAAAAGTTTCTGTACAAACAAAACTAATGCAGAGAAGACGAGGAGGGAAGCATCAAATTGGGAAATCATCTGTACATTTAAGGGTTCTGATAAAGGTCTCATCTCTAAGATATATAGAGAATTGTCTCATATTTATAAGAATTCAAGCCATTCTCCAATTGATAAATGGTCAAAGGATATGAACAGACAATTTTCAGAGGATGAAATTAAAACTATTTATAGTCATATGAAAAGGTGCTCCAAATCACTATTGATCAGGGAAATGCAAATTAAGACAACTCTGAGGTACCACTACACACTTGTCAGATTGGCTAAAATGACAGGAAAAGATAAAGATAAATGTTGGAGGGGATGTGGGAAGACTGGGACACTGATGCATTGTTGGTGGAGCTGTGAATGGATCCAGCCATTCTGGAGAGCAATTTGGAGCTATGCTCAAAAAGTTATCAAACTATGCATACCCTTTGACCCAGCAGTGTTTCTACTGGGCTTATATCCCAAAGAAATCATAAAAGAAGGAAAGGGCCCCACATGTGCAAGAATGTTTGTGGCAGCTCTTTTTGTAGTGGCTAGAAACTGGAAACTGAATGGATGCCCATCAATTGGAGAGTGGCTGAATAAATTATGGTATATGAATGTTATGGAATATTATTGCTCTGTGAGAAACGACCAGCAGGACGATTTCAGAGAGGACTGGAGAGACTTGCATGAACTGATGCTGAGTGAAATGAGCAGAACCAGGAGATCATTATACATGACAACAACAATACTATATGAGGATCAGTTCTAAGGGACATGACTCTCTTCAACATTGAAATGCTTCAAACCAGTTCCAATTGTTCAGTGAAGAAAGCCATATACACCCAGAGAGAGGGATGTGAAATGTGGACCACAACATAACATTTTCATGTTCTCTATTGAGGTTTGCTTGCATTGTATTTCCTTTATCGGATTATTATTTCTTGTAGATACGATTTCTCCTACACAAAAAATGTTATGTGGCAATAACTATACATATATTCGATTTCTTAAGTATTCTAACATAATTATCATGTAGTGGATATCCTGCCATTTAGGGGAGGGGTGGGGAGTTGGGGGGGAAAATTTGTAACAGAAAGCTTTGTAAGGGTTAATATTTAGGAATTACCCATACATATGTTTTGCAAATAAAAAGTATTAATAAAAAAACATTATTCTGAGAAGAGGTTCATGACACACCAGAAAATTTTAAACCCTTGGCCTAGCCATCATGTTATAGCTGAAGTAGTCTGATACCACCTATATCTTGGTTGCCTCTCAACTATCTACTTGAGTTCTAGGCACTGTGGGAGACAGAATTTTTGTCTTACCAGTAAAATAAAAGACCTCCTTTACCTCCAAAGCTACAGCTAGGAAGGGATGACCATCTGGCAGACAATTTCCATTTCCCAAACTATAGTTGCCCTATGCTACCACCTGAGGAGCCAAGCATCATGGTTCCCTTATCCTAAGGCCTATCTTCCTCTCACTGATGACTCCCTTTGAAGTTGACACTCAGACTCTGGGCAATGGATTGGCTCTTTTTCTGACATAACTACACCTGGATATGGGCAGTTCTCTGCATTGCTTCCCTTTGGTTAATCTAATTCCAGTTTTGATTACATACCGACACTCCAACTATTCTATATATAATCAAATACAGATTTTTAC
>JAJPUD010009476.1:0-74320 GCA_023553655.1 Myrmecobius fasciatus
TGTTCTCTTGATTCTACTCACTTCACTTAGCATAAGTTCATGTTTGTCTCACCAGGCCTTTCTGAAATTATCCTGCTGATCATTTCATATAGAATAATAATAATACATAACATTCATATACCATAATTTATTCAGCCATTTCCCAGCTAATGGGCATCCACTCGATTTCCAGTTTTTGCTACTACAAAAAGGGCTGCTACAAACACTTTTGCATATGTGGGTCCCTTCCTCTTTTTTTTTTTTAATCATCTCTTTGGGATACAGACCCAGTCTGTCTAGTGATTCTTAAATTATTTTTTCTTAATGTTTTCCAGATCAGTTGTCTTTTCAGTGACATATTTTACATTTTCTTGTTTTGAATTTGTTTTAATATTTCTGTTAGCTTATAAAGGCATTAATTTCTATTTTGTTCTAATTTTTAGGGAATCTTATTTTATACTTGTGCTAAACTGTTTATTCTCTAAGCATTTTCTCCAAAGCCCTCATTTCTTTTTTTAATTCTACCTTCTGTCATTTTCATTTCATTAATAATATCATTTTAAACTCCTTTTTAAAACTCTTCTTTCATTTCTTCTAGGAATTCTAATTGATTTTGTGGCCAAGTTAAGTTTTGCTTTGAGGTTTTTCTTGAAGGACTTTTGGAGCTTTTCTCTTCTTGGTTTGTTTCTTGGGTGTTCCTGGCATCATAATAGCTCTTTATCTTTTTTTGTTTACTCATTCTTCTAGTTTTAGTTCCCCAATTAGTATTTTGTGTTAGGGCCAGATTCTATGCACTTCTGGCAGGCCTCTTGTGGCCTTGTATGGCCCTGGGTTTTTTTGTCTGATGTCCTGCCACTGTGTTCTTTGGGTATTGATTGCCATGGTCTTCAAGTATCACAGGATCAGTTTGATCCAAGAAGTTGCAAACTTTGTGCATATCCTGTGCCGTCAGATCAAGGCTGTGGTCCGATCATGATGCTCCTCAGTTTTTCAGGTTCCAGGCCTCAGTTTGGATTTGGCCACCACAGCTGCAGGCATATGCCTGGGTGGTCCCAGCTACCACTTGTTGGCTCTAACCCCTTTCAGCTGACTGGAAAGCTCAGCAGGTTCAGAGCAACCCCATTGCCAATCTGACCCTCTTTACAGGCCTGGGCCTGAGCCTTGATCTGTTCTGGGGTTATTTCTTGCCTGATACTGTTTTGAGCCCGGGACTAAGTCCAGGATCCCCTTTGTGGAGATAGAGTGCTGCTAATCCAGACTGGGTCTGGATCTGGGGTTCCTTTCCTGCTCGTGGCAGCCCCTTATTGCTGGCCTAGCTGGGTGTTCTGGGGGGCTGTTGTGACGTTGATGCCCCTGGGAAACCTAAATTTCTATTTGGGGTGGGAAATTGAGGCCATGACTTGCCTTGGATGACCCCTTTATCAGAGCTCAGGTCACTAAGTCCTTATGGGAGACCTGCTCAGCTGGGATAGATACCAAGTCCTTGATTAGCTCTGAGCATCCAGGCTTCAGGCCTAAATCCATACTCTGGCCTTCAGGACTGGCTCAGAGCTCTGGGCATCCAGTTCCTTTCCTGGTCATTAGCTTATACAGTGAATTTGCAATCTTACCCTGGAATGACATATACTCTAATTTCTCCTTTGGTTTTCTTTCTAAGGAAATCAGTACCAGGTTTGACATTCTTAGATTATTGTTGGAGTTCTTGTAAGGGGAGTTGGGCTGTGCTGCTTCCTCCTACTTTCTCATCTTGGCTGGTCCTGGATTATTTTACAGTTTACAAAGCACTTTCCTAACACTTTGGTGAGATAGGTGATGCAAGTATTATTATTTACACATGAGGAAAAGGGAAGCTCAGCAAGATAAAACTGCTTGCCTAATAGCACAGTTAATGAATGACAGCAGTTCAAATCTTCTGATTTAAAATCTCACATTGTTTAGGAAGTCTTTCTCAATCTCTTAATTCAAATCCCTTCCTTCTGTTCATTACTAACAACTTATCCTATATTTGCCTTGTTTGTATATAATTATTTGCCTGTTATCCTTCCTCCCTTACCCTCCTTTAGATTTTGAGCTTTTCAACAGCAAGGATGTCTTTTAAAAAAGAAATTCAGTTTTTGGATTTTCAATTTTGAATTCTGTCTCTCTCTCTTCTTCCACTTTCCCACCTATTGAGAAAACAAGAAAAACCAAGCCCATTACAAGTATGTATAGTCATGCAAAACACATTTCTCCTGTATTAGCCATGTCAAGGAAGGAAGGAAAGAAAAAAAAGGAAGAGAATATGTTTCAATTTGCACTTTGATTCTATCAGCTGTCAACTTGGAGGCAGATAGCATGTTCCATCATTAGTTCTTTGGAATTTGTGCTTGGTCATTGTGTGGATTAGAATTATTAAGTTTTTCAAAGTTACAATATTGTTATTACTCTATAAATGGTTCTTTTGGTTCTGCCACTTTGCTTTGCATTAATCAGTTCATTACAGGTCTTTACAAGTTTCTCTGAAATCATCCCCTTCATCATTTCTTATTGCTCAATAGTATTCCAGTACATTTATATACCATAACTTGTTCAACCATTCCCCAGTTAATGAGCATCCCCTCAGTTTCCATTTGTATGCATAGAAGTCCTTTTCCTCTTTTTTGATATCATTCGAGGTATAAACCTTGTATCAGTATAGTTGGGCCAAAGGAGAGGCACAATTTAATAGCTTTTTGGGCAGTGTTCCAAATTGTTTTCCAGAATAGTTGGAGTAATTCACAGCACTACTAATAATCCATTAGTATCTGTTTTCTCATAAACCCAGTAAGCATTTGTCACTTCCTTTTTTATCATCTTAGCCAATCTGATAGATATGAAGTGGTTGTTTTAATTTATATTTGTAATTAATAGTGATTTAGAGCATTTTTTTTCATATAGCTATTGATAGCTTGAATTTTGTTTCTCTGAAAACTGCCTTTTCACTTGCCTTGGCTATGTATTAATTGACTCTTTTTTTTTTTTTTTGTAAACTTCCTTTCTTCCCTTCCATCCCTCTCTCCCTCTTTCCCCTCCCTCCCTTCCTTCCCTTCTTCCCTTCCTCCTTCCCTCCCTCCATTCCCTCCTTCCCTTCCTCCCTCCCTTCCCTCCTTCCCTCCCTCCCTTCCTTCCCTCCTTCCCTTCCTTCTTTTCCTTCCCTCCTTCCCTCCCTCCTTTCCTTCCTTCCCTCCTTTCCTCCCTTCCTTCCCTCCTTCCCTCCCTCCCTCCCTTCCTTCCCTCCTTCCCTCTCTCCCTTCCTTCCTTCCCTTCCTTCCCTCCTTCCTTTCTCTTTTTTAAAAGATTTTTATTTGCAAAACATATGCATGGGTAATTTTTCAACATTGACCCTTGCAAAACTTTGTTTCAAATTTTCCCCTCCTTTCCCCCACTCCTTCCCTTAGATGGAGTAATTTTCTTGTAAATAGAGATTCAGCTCTCTATACCCTATACATATTTGAAATGAGATTTTTATCAGAGAAACTTCCTTCAAACATTCTCTCCCCGTCTCATTTTCTGCTTTTCTTCTAATTTTAACTGCATTGATTTTGTTTGTATAAAAACTTTAATTTTATGTAACCAAAATTCTCCATTTTAGCTCCTGCAAACCTCCCTCTTAAATAGTTGTGAATTCTTCCCTTATCCATATATTTGACAGATAATTCCTTCCATCTTCTCCTGATTTGCTTATGATGTTACCTTGGATGTCTAAGTCATGTACATATTTTGAGTGAGATGTTGGATTATACCTAGTTTCTGCTAGACTATTTTCCAGTTTTCACAATAGTTTTTATTGACTAATGAGCTCTTTGAGATCTTTCGGTTTATCAAATATTAGGTTACTGGGCTCATTTGTTTCTATAAATTGTGTGTACTTAATTTTTTCCACCAAACAACTTTTCTCTTTCTTATCTAGTGTCAAAATGTTTTTGATTATTACAGATCTGAAGTACTTTGAAATTGGGCACTAATAAGTCCTCTTTCTTTAAAAAAAAATTTTTTTTTAGCTCTATAAAGTAATTCTTGAGTAGTTTAATTGGTATGGCACTGAATAAATTAGTTAAGTGATATTATATTTTTTATTATATTGCCTCAGGTAAGGAACAATTAATATTTCTTCATTTATTTAGTTCTATATTTCTATGAAAAATGTTTTGTAGTTATATCATATAATTCCTGTTTGTCTTTTAAAATTTTTTTTGATAATAGTCTGTTCAAATGTACATGCAGAGATAGTTTTCAACATTTCACCCTTCCAAAACCTTGTGTTCCAAATTTTTCTCCTTCTCTTCCCTTCACCCCCAAATCCCAATATGGTTAAACATGTGCAGTTATTCTGAACATCTGTTTATGTCTTGATAGGTAGATTCCCAAGTGTTTAATACTGTCTGTAACTATTTTATTTTTTAATTGATTAATTAATTTTTTTATTTGCAAAACATATGTATGGGTAGTTCTTCAACATTAACCCTTACAAAGCTTTCTCTTACAAATTTTTCCTCACTACTCCTTACCCCTCCCCTAGATGGCAGGAAGTCCACTACATGTTAATTATGTTAAAATACTTGGCAAATCGAATATATGTATACATATTTCCACACTTATCATTGCTGTACAAGAAAAATTGTCTCTACAAGAAAGAAAAATCAGATAAAGGAAACACAATGCAAGCAAACATCGATAGAGAGCATAAAAATGTTATGTTGTGGTTCACATTTCATATCCCTCTCTCTGGGGATTCATTGAACAACTGGAAATGGTTTGAAACATTTCATTGTTGAAGGGAGCCATGTCCATAAGAATTGATCATCATATAGTATTGTTGTTGCTGTGTATAATGATCTCCTGGTTCTGCTCGTTTCACTCAGCATCAGTTCATGTAAGTCTCTCCAGGCCTCTCTGAAATCATCCTGCTGGTCGTTTCTTACAGAACAATAATATTCCATAACATTCATATACCATAATTTATTCAGCCACTCTCCAGTTGATGGGCATCCATTCAGTTTCCAGTTTCTAGCCACTACAAAAAGGGCTGCCACAAACATTCTTGCACATGTGGGGCCCTTTCCTTCCTTTATGATTTCTTTGAGATATAGGCCCAATAGAAATGCTGCTGGGTCAAAGGGTATGCACAGTTTGATAACTTTTTGAGCATAGCTCCAAATTGCTCTGCAGAATGGCTGGATCCGTTCACAGCTCCACCAGTCTGTAACTATTTTAAATGAAATTTCTCTTTCTATCTTGTCCTGTTGGATGTTGTTGGTAATATGCAGAAATGTAGATGATTTGTATGGCTATTTTAAAAAATATTCTACAATTTTTCTGAAGCTAATTGTTTTGATGACTTTTATAGTTAATAATCTAGAGTTCTCTAATTAAATCATTCACTAAAACCATTCCCATTATCATTCACTAAAGCGATAATTTTGTTTCCTCTTTGCTTATGTTTATTCCTTTAATTTCTTTTTCTTGTCTCATTGTTGTACTTAACATTTTAGTATAACTTTGAATTATAATAGTGATGAGACAGCCTTGCTTCACAAACCCTGATCTTATTGGAAAAATTCCTGTCTTCCATTACAGATAATACTTGTTCTTGACTTTAGGTAAATCCTACTTATTATTTTAAGAAAAACTCCATTTATTTCTAGAGTTTGCTTTCGGGTGTTTTGTTTTTCTTACATGAATAGGTATTATATTTTGTCAAAGACTTTTTCTGCATCTTTTGAAATAATCATACAGTTTTATTGGTTTTTGTTGTTATAATGATCAGTTATGTTTACAACTTTTCCTGTGCTCCTGATTTAAATCCAGACTGGTCATAATGTATGATCTTTGTGGCATTGCTGATATAATTTTACTAATTATATTTTATTTTAAAATTTTGCATAATATTAATTAGAAGAATTGTTCTATAGTTTTCTTTCTTTGCTTTACTCCTTAGTTAAGGTATCAAGACCATATTTGTGTCATAGAAATAATTTAATAGAATCCTTTACCTATTTTTTCAAACAATATATTCACTATTGGAATATCATCACTCTACTTAGTTCCCAGGATCTATCTACTTCTACCCTAATACAGCCACATACCAGGATGGTCAGATTCCTGATCTTGCCATTTCTCACAAGTGTTCCACTTCCATCTTCAGGAAACTATGTAATTCCTGTGTCAGATGATAATCTTTTTTCTTTTCATCTCTCCCTGTACCTTCCTTCCCCCAACCTACAGGTAGCTAGGTGGGTAGCTAGGTGGTGCAGCCATGTGCATAGATCACTGGGCTTGGAGTCAGGAAGACCCATGCTCAAATTTGACAACCACCACTTACCAGCTGGGTGATCTTGGGTTAGTCATTTAACTTCTGTTGGCCTCAGTTTTCTCATCTGTAAAATGGGAATAATTCTTGTGAGGGGCACATGCCTCAGACATTATATGTATATGTATCATCCTCATCATCACTACTCTCTTCTTTCTTCTGTACTATTCCAGATCATCACCCTGGCTCCAGCTAGGAACTTTCTTTATTTTAACTAACCCTTAACTGAAACATTATTTCCTTTAGTTATGAATTTAAAAGGAGTCTATAGTTCATGCCGAAAAGGGAGGCCATGATACTGCCTTGATGATCCATTTCATTGTTCTTTACTTTCAAATCCCCAGTTTTCTTGTTCTGTCACCAATTACCTCTTTCCAGACCCCTTGAATGACTTTTTTTTCCTTCCTTCCTTCACATCCTGCTGAATCAGATTGAAGGAAATCATAAAACCATGCTGACCAGGTTCACTATGGTTCTCTGCTACCTAATCTTACCTGGACCCTCAACTGTAACAAGGAAGTTCTGCTCCTCCTAAGTGATTTTTCCTTCTCATTAGAGTAGTTTTCAAACCTCTTTTCTCATTAAACCTTTATACCATTCCCCTTTCCTAATAATTCCCCACTACCTCTAGGACCCTTGCAGCTAAGGCTTATTCTTCTTCCAAAACATTCAAGCCATTTGCTATAAGATTCCTCTTTTTCCCTTCTCATCTCACATCCCACTGACTTCATCCCCTACTATCCTCCCTTAACTCCGGTGGCCCAACTCCTTCCCAAGACTTGCCTCTCTCCAGGTACCTTGGTCCTTTCTTCCCCCGTATTTTCAGAAGATTGCCATTTACTGTGATTTCTGTCTTGTATCTTCAGTTTCTCCTCCTTTACTGGTTCCTTCTCTGCTGCCTACAAGCACAAAAAACAACTCACTTGATCCTATCATGCCCACTGTATTTCTATATCTCTCAACTCTCCTCAGCTGAAGTTTAAAAAGAAGTCTGTACTCTGGGCCTTCACTTCTTCTCATTTCACTCTCTTCTAAACTCTTATAATCTGGATTATCACCTCTTTATTCATTTGAAATTGCTCTGTCTAAAGCAGTGGATTTTAAGAAGACTTGTGGATAGATTTCAGGAGGTTCATGAACTTTGGTGAGGGAACAACCCCTCCATCTTTATTTTTACTAGCTTCTAATTGAAGCTGCATTTCCTTCAAATATGAGTTTAAAAGGGGTCTTTGGGTTATTCCAGACTGAAGAAAGGTTCCATGACACAAAAAAGATTCCAGACTATTGGTCTGACATTACCTATAATCTCTTAATTGCCATGCCTTTTCTTAATCTTCCTCCTTCTTCGCCTCGTACACGTGACACCATTCCCCACCTTCTCCTCCTGTAGACTCACTCTCTATTCTCTCTATCCTATAGTATAAGGAATGGTCAGGACCATTCCTTGGTCAATATTTTGCAGGTTCTTCAGGTCAGACCTACTAACTGTAGATGTATCCAAAGTTTTATCCATGGCTCTTTTCTCTCTTCTCTTTTTGGGGAAACTCATCAGCCACAAGGAGAGCTCAGTCCCTTTCTGCCTCTCACCTGGACTGTGCAAAATCGCCTTCTGACTGGAATCCCTGCCACAGGTCTCTCCCTAGCCCATCAGCACATATCTGACCAGATCATCCTCTTTCTGAACTCTTACTTCCATAATCAAACTTAGCCTTGCTTTGGCATTTAAAATGCTTCACAATCTGGACCCTTCCCCACTGTCTGTCCTTACACATTGCTTCTTCCCACGTGCCAGCCTCCTTGTTCTTCCCTATACAAGTTGGTGCATCTCCTGTCTCCAGGCCTTTGCACTGACCACTCTCTCCACTTTCCTCCATGCCCAGATTGCTCTTCTTCCTAGAATCTCCAGCTTACTCTAAGACTCTACTTAGATGCTTCCTCCTTCAAGAAACTTTTCCTCGATCCCTTTAGTGGCTAATGCTCCCCCTCAAAATCTACTCTGTATGTGTTTGCATATTGTATGTTATGTTTTTATTTATGTATGTAACGTCTCCCTGATTAGAGTGCAACTTCCTTGAGGACAGGAGCTGTTTTTGCTCTCTTTCCTTATATCTCTAGTGCTTGGTGCATAATAGCACTTAAATACTTGATTGATTGGTTGTTATGACCCTTAATTTCCTGAACAATCTCATAGGGAGGCAGCATGTTGTTGGAGTGAAGAGAGAGTTGACTTCTGAGTCTGGAAAGCCCAGCTTCAAGTCCTGTCCCTGACATGGTGGCACTTAACCTCTGGGTTAGTCTCTAGGTGGCTCTTGAAGACCACTTACATCCAGTTTCTTTATCATGAATTTCTGTACCAATGAAATCAGATATCTGGACCCTGAGAAACAAAAGTTTGGAACCTGTTGCTACTAATGCTTTTATGCTCTTGCTTATATGTGGACGGATAATGCAGCTAAAAATTTGGGCCAGATTACAGGAAGAACTTCTGCTAAACTATTTCACTATTGCATTTGAATAGTCCATGGTGTGGAAAAAATACCTTTCCTGGAGAGTAGAGACTCCTGTGGTGTGGATAAGGCTTTGAACTTGGAGTCAGGGAAGAGCTGGCTTCAGATCTGACTTCAGATGGGCCTTCATTTGCTTAGCTATAAAATAAGGTTGGACTTGGTGGCCTTCTGGTCTACATCTGTTATTCTGTGATTTTCTCTAACCCTTCTCCTTCCTCCAACCCCTTATCTTTGGATGTGTTGAGCAGAGTGGAGGTAGGGTTGATGGATGGATTACAAAAAATGAGCCAGGGTCCCTGTTGTCCCTGGGATCTTGTACAAAGCAGAATTGCTGACTTTGCTGCAGCCTTAAGCATGTTTGAGATACTTTGTGTCACCAAAGCTCTCTGCCAACTTAGTGTCTTATCACTGAATGTTGAGGCAATCCGCCCAGCCTGGTGTGCTGTCATCATACCATCCCAGAACGGAGCCCCAAGGTGCCAGACTCTGCTCATCCTTGTGGCCTTCGAGGTTTCACACAGTCCATGGCTGCTCCTGAATATCCACTGGACGGGGGACCTTGGGAGTAAGCACCGTGTGGTAGGGTCTCCCACGAAGCCTACAATGAGTTCCAGACTTCCCCTCCTCCCGGAGCTCTTGGATCTCTCCATAGCCCAGTCACATAGCCCTCCTCATGCAGAGCAGAACTCTGCAGGAGTCCCTCTGAGGAGCAACAGCTTGAATCCAGAATAGAATGCAGCCTGCAGGAGCTCACTGGACCCTCGACTCCCCAAGGCTCTGTGCTCAAGGGTTACAGCGTCAATCAAAAGTGAAGATGTGAAGTGATTCTTTTGCCTTGTCCCTGGGTGGCTGGGTTTCTAGAGCAGGGTCAGAGCTGGTTCAGAATCGCTGTGTGGTCTCTGTCTAGCTGTTCTTGGACTAGGGAAAGCCACCCCTTAGAACATGCAGAGGGATTAGCTGGCCCTGGCTCTGAGAGTCACATTCCCCAGATCCCTCTCTGGGTCGCCTCAATGACTGGGAAGCTGTCACCTCTCTCCAGTTCATGGGGAGAAATGGGACCTGCCAGGGAGAATGGTCTGGAAAGGCCCCTCTACAGCTCCCCCAGTGGCTTTTTAAAATTAACTTCCTGGTAACAAAAACTTCATGGGCTTTTAGAATAATTCTCGGCAAAGTCCCTTTGGATTTCCTTTGCTCCAAGTAGAAACCACGAGGCAGATCTCATCCCTGTCCCTTATTCCAGAAAGTCTTGGCACTATAAGCTTCAGAATGTTCCCTGTCAGCACAGCACAGACTTTCACTCAGCAGAAGGATTTATAAAATACCTACTGCATGCATATACCAAATCTCGAGCTGGATATTATAGGGAAAGACAAGAGAACCTTGCACTTATGAAATTTAGTGTTGACCTGGGTAAGGTAGAATAACTGTTCTGTTATTATTCTCTCATTTTTGCCTTACCTCAGGATTCTAAGGGTGATGATAGAAGTTCCAAAAGGGGAAGTATCTATTTCCAAGTCTGCTGGTGACATTGGGATTATATTACAGAGGTTTTTCCCAGTATAACATTCTGCCTGAATGCAGACTCCCAAGATGTCCAGATCCCCTTCCCTCCATGTGCCAGCTCCATCTTCTGTAATCAGATGGGGTATGTGTGTGTGTGGGGGGTACCTTTCAAGGCTCAGAAAATCCTTGGGGAAACAAGGTACAGGAGCTACAGAGGGAGACCATTTGTAGTCATTGTTGCTCATTGTCTTGTCTTGGGTCAAGGTTTAGAATCATGGCATCAGAGAAATGTGCGAGCTCAGAGGGTCCCTAGAGATCATAGTCTAGCCAATCTTTACTTTTTACATATGAGGAAACTGAATTCCAGAAATTAAAAACTATTTGCCAAAGGGTCTTCATAATAAGTGTCTGCTACCTGGCTTCAGAACAGAACTCAATGGTACCAAGTTTTCCTTATGTCTCTCTGGTTCTCATAGTGTAGTCAGAGATCAAAAATCTGCCTGCTGCACCCCAAAAATCAGATATTCTTTGAGTGAATATTGTGACTGGTTTTGTGCTCAATACTGTGGGACATGAGAGAAAACATAATCCCAGCTAAAATTTAGCAACAGGAAAGCAATAAATTAAAGAACAATAAAATGTATATAAAAACCAACCCAGAGTATGTGATTCTAGCTAAGTGCTCTTAGATCTCAAGAAGGAGAGAGACTATACTGTGATCTGGAGTACTCAGGAAAGATTGGATTGGTGAAGAATAGTGAATGAGCAATACCACAGAGGCAGGAATGGAATTAGGGTTGTGGGATGGTAATGAGACTAATCTAATTGGAATAGAAGGTCTTTGTTAAGAAATAGTGGAAACCAAGGTCATATGAGTAGTTGGGGACTAGTTTGGGGGAAGGTCTTGAATTCTAGGTAGAACTTAAAATTGGATGCATTAAGAAATAGCAAGCTTTTGTAGATCCTTGAGCATCCCTTCAAAACAATGTTTGATTACATTAGATTGAATTAATTAAAGAAACTTCAAAATCATCTGGTCTAAATCTTTTTTTTTTTTTTTTGACAAGGCAATTGAGACTTAAGGAAATTAACTTGCCCACAGTCATACAGGTATTTAGTGGCAGGCCCTGGATTCTAAGCCAAATCCAGAGGTCACTCCACCATCCCTCCCACCCTTTCTGTGTTTAGAACCAGGTTGTGCCCTCTTTTTGAGAAGTGACAGGATTTTACCTGACTACCCAATGACCTCTGGGAATAGTTTGTTCTGTTATTAACCATGGTGTGGCGGATATGGAGGAAGTAGCCCTAGCCCTAAAGATAAGCTATCACTGTTGATTTTTATCAGGGTAGTGAATGTGATGGACAAATAGGCAGTCTTGGGCTGGCAGCTGTTGGACTGGCTTGGATTAATTATGCTAGACAAGAGAACATGGTGTTCTTATCTTCACTTCTTACCCACCATGGCTCTCGCTCCCCTTATGGGGAAGGTGCTCTAGGCTCCAGGAGGGAGGAAATCTACAACTGAAAGGAATCTTAGGGATCATCTCACAGAACAAAGAGCCCCAGAGAAGGGAAAGGACAGAACTGAGACATTTATTTGCTTCTTTTAACTTTCCAGATTGTTAAATTGCCTAACTATTAGGGCTTTGTAAGAATCTAAGAGGCTGACGGGGGAGATGGAAGAGTGACCACTTGCTGAGTATGTTGTAAATAATTGGTTGGACTCAATGGCCACTATGGCCCCTTCTGGCTCTAAAATTCTAGGATTCTATTGACACAAGTCAATCCCTTCCCTTCCTTCTCATGCTTCAACCCATAAGCAAAATACAACCCTAGAATCTGAAGTCCCAAGTCCAGAGAAAAAATAAAATTTTCTTACAAATAAGTTTCCTCCTTTCAAATAAACATTATCAAAACATAGTCATAGATAGAGCCACATTCAGTTACAGGTGCTTAAGCCCAGTGTTCTTCCCCTATACTATGCTGTCAACTTGTAGATTCTATTTCATGGCTGTCTGCCAAAGATTTGACCGTTCCTGACTCCTAGGCTGGCTTTTCCTTGTTATAAACCTGATGTCCAGACAGGTACAGATAAAACCACCTGCTTTCTAGAGGTAGCCACACTGCTTTCTGCCCCAGGCCCGGTCCCTCCCAGGAAGGAAACTTGGGCTTAGAAATGCCTGAGCTAAAGAGCTGTCCTGTCCATCGGTGGCAGATTTGCCTCTGATACATTAAATATTTGATATTTTGGTATATCAAAACAAGTCCAGAATTTATCAGTTGCTTTATTTTTAATTAATAGAAACTACTAACAGGTGATCAGATCGCTGAAATCCCCTGTATCCTATATAGTCATAGGGTCAGTGTATAGTATTAGGCTTAGAATCAGGAGAACAGAAGTTCTGCCTCAAGTACTTTTTTAGACTGTGACCTTGATCACTTAACTTCTCTTAGTCTCAATTTCCTCATCTGTAGGTTGAGGGTAATAATAACACCTATTTAATATATCTTGGAAGCAAAGTGGCACAGTCTATAAATCTGGCCTCAGATATTGACTGACTGTGGGAATGCCTGACTGCCCTGGGAAGTCACCTACCTTCTGCCTTCCTCACTTTCTCTAACTATAAAATGGAAATCATAACAGTACCTACCTTGCAGAGTTGTTGTAAAGATCAAATGAAATATATTTGAAAAATGCTTAGCCCAGTGCCTGGCATATAATAGGTACTACATACATGCTTATTACCTTTCCCTTTCTCCTTTCTCACAAAGTCATTGTAAAGATCAAATGAAAAACTTTCCAAAAGTACTTTATAAAACCTCAAAGGCCTATATAAGTACTAGCTGTTAACACTGTTATTATTATATACTGCTCCTATAAGATCTGTCATCCTTTTTTTCCATTTGCTTGAATGTTCTCCTTTAACAAGGGAAGTTGTGTTTTCCTATCTTTTATCCTCATCCTCACCCTCTTTACCATTTCTAGCCTGTCATCAACTAGTTTCAGATAGTTTTGTTTTACAACAAAAGTGGGTGTTTTGATAATGTTTATTTGAAAGGAGGAAACTTATTTGTAAGAAAATCTTATTTTTTCTCTGGACTTGGGACTTCAGATTCTAGGGTTGTATTTTGTTTAGGGGTTGAAGCATGAGAAGGAAGGGAAAGGATTGACTTGTGTATCACCTTTGGAAAATAGAAAAGGGCTTGATGGCATATCTATAGGGAAAGATAAAAAGAAACAGGATAGATTCACATTTAACTCCCATCCTCATCCTGGTACTAGCTTTATTTGAAGGCCAGACTAATGTCTGTTATTAGGGTGAAAGCCTCTGATTTGACTTCTTTCCCCAGATTCTAAAACCTTGTGGGGGGAGTGGAGGAAGTATACAACTTGAGGGGACATGATGTAGGGGACTGGAGAGAACTGAAAAGAGTGACCTCGTGCCAAGCCCCAGGCCTCAGGAGACTAAAGTTCAGATTGTGAGCTTCTGGCAAACAGAAAGGGACTCTGGGTGGTGTGAGTGCAGTCAGCCCTAGAGGTGAGGTGTCCCTTTATCTCTAAGGTTCTCTTTGTCTCTTTAACTTGTCTTCCATTGCTTCTGACTGGGATGAGCAGGTCAATTATGATAATTTAACCTCTTCTATTGACCAAGGGTTGGAAATTTGGGGATCAAGTGTGGGCAGCAATGTATGTAATCATGGGCTTTATAGGTTATTCCCTTTCTTCTCCCCTCCAACTGCCTGCAAAGGGGAGTGGTCATATATACCTGAAATTGAGCTAGTTCTATAAGGATCTTATTCAGAAGATAAGCCAGACCTTTCCAGTCTCAAGGACTGGGCAGTGGATTTCAATTGTTGGGCAGCGGGAGCGATCTGTGCGAGGTCTAGTTTGTCTATTCCTTATTTGTATTTGCAAGATCCCTCTGCTATCCTACTCCTGAATTCTCTAAGATGGATAGGAAAGGGAGATACAAAGAATTTCAGCATTTTGGGGGTGGAAGTAAGAAGGGTCAAGGGTGCTGTTAGTTCTTTAAGAGGGTTATTCTTTGGGAATAGTGGGTCTGAGTTTCATGGCTGTTGTATGCTATCGTGTAACAAGCACTTCCCTGGAAGTCAGAAAACCTAAATTCGAATCTCAGTTTAGCTACCATGTGATTTTGGAAAAATCATCTAGTTTCTTTATAAAATGAAAAATTTGGACTCGATGAACTCCTAAGATAGCAAATATTCCCATTTTATTAGCCAGGAACTATATTTGGGGTTGTAACAAGACAATAAAGGGATTTGAGGATGAGCTAGTGTCTGTGAGATATCAGATTTCTTCTGACATATTCTTCCTCTTTTTTCATACCCCTTTGGGTTCTAGATCTGAAACTACACCTCCAGAGCACAGACTATGGGAACTTCCTGGCAAATGAGGCATCTCCACTCACTGTGTCAGTCATTGATGACAAACTCAAGGAGAAGATGGTGGTAGAGTTCCGCCATATGAGGAATCATGCTTATGAACCACTGGCCAGTTTCCTGGACTTCATCACGTAAGGATTAGATCCCTCCTCTTAAAGTTATAGGGAGCTCAGTCCTTGTAGCACATTGGAGTAGAACAGTGAACAGAGCTTGGGTTGCCCTTAAGAATTGGTTAGAGATGGAGGGTGGTATAAGGGAGTACCATCTTGGGGGCCCGAGAACCAGCATCCAGCTCCAAGTCTGAGACTTCAGAGATGTGTGATTTTTCAATAAATGACTGTATTCTTTGGTCCTTTGATTTTTAAAGTCCTGTTTCAACCATGGTTTCCTGGCTGCTTTGAAAAAAGATGTTCCTTGTCTTAGAATGGACTCTCACTCTGTCCAGAGCTTGAAAAGCAACCTGCCTGCCTCCTGGCTATGATTGTATAGCCAAAAGGAACTGTAACCCTTATAGGGATGTGGGGAGAAAGGGGGGAGAGGGTGGAGAGAGCGGCCCTGTAGTCAGACATGTGACTTTCCAGCTTTTATGAGTGTGCTCTGAATTAATAGAACATCTGGAGAGGGTGAGACCAGTTTTGATGGTTCCTTATAGCCCTGGTCTACACAGCCCATCCCTCTATTAGGGAGCTGCTCATTCCAGGAGCTATGTTTGGTCCTCTTCTGTTCCCTAGTTACCTGTAAAAAATACTGAGTTTTCTGGGCTGGTGTGGCAAACAGGTGTGCCTCAGTGATAGCAGCCCATTCCCTTAGGAGGTCTTTGAAAGGAACATGGCTGTCTGCCTGTTACTGGGCTTGGGCTTCCTGTCCTTAATGCTTCTTATTTCTCCCTCCCTCTCCCACAGGGAGTGGCCACTTACACAAGCTCGGGAGCAACTAGAGCTTTGTCCTCCAGAGCCCAGAGTGGGACACCTGAGCCAGCCCTGGAAATCTGTTTTAGATTGGATGGGTCTGGTTCTTGCAAAGAGAGAGCTGGAAGCAGCAGGCCCATTTCACTCTGCCTTGGATGCCCTCCTTGGGGTGGGATCTTTGCTGGGTCAGAGAAGGCTCAGATTTGAGCTTGTTCCTTCCCAAAAAGGAACTTGCTACTTGGTTCACTCCCTTCTCCAGAAGTCTGAGGACTAGGGAGAATCCCTTGCTGTGACTAAAGGAGTTGAGCAACAGTACCCCCAGGGTGTTATCTAAAGAACCTCAAGGTCAAGCTCCCAATGAACATTTTCTGGGACCCGTTTACAGTGCAGAGTTCTTCAACGTATGATAGGACAGCTTTCTAGGGGACAGAAGATGGGAAAGGATGTGGGGAAAGGAGAAAATGGAGTTGGCCTGTTCTCCCAGAGAACTGGGGAGAATGGTTGGTGTAGTTACTCTTTACTGCCATATTGATTTGCTGGAGAGTTAGGGTGATCCAGCAGGAGCGGGGTTGACCTCCTCTGCCCTGCCTTCCTTGAGATGATGGCTTTCAGCTCATCGGTAAGAATCTGTTGTGTTCCAGCTGGACTAGGTTCTGTTATAACTTGGCTTCCTGTCTCTCCTAGACTGCACTGCTGGTAGCCTAGTCCCTTTCCTTCTCATTGTCCCTTTTGCTGTTCTAGTAGTGTTTGTGAGTGTTTGTGAGGCCTATGGGTTTGTTTTCTGGGAAATCTTAACAGGTTTATAGAGTCAATTAAAAGATGCTTCGGAAACCTGCTTAAGACTTGAGATAAGACTAGTGTTTTATCTTGTCTTATCTTTGTGCTTTGATTCTTGCCTTACCCTTCTCTTCTGAGTCTCTTCCAAAAGGTCAGTGCCCCTCAGGACATTGCTCCAGTGACTGAGCTCCATGATGAACAATGTTTCTCCTTTGGGGACCAGGCCTTCCTTTGGTGTTCTCAGTGGGCCAGAGCAGACTCTCCTTGTGGAGGAACAGCCCTTCCTTGTCACCATTTTTTTTCCTATGGAGGATGGCACAAGTCATGAAATAGTGACTGGTGATGGGACAATTTGGCATTCTGCCTGAAGGCAGGAGTGGGAATTAAATGCAATTGAAATGGCAAAAATCACTTCCTTCATCCACAGGGATGTAGAAGAACTTGGGAAAAAGAAGAGGTTCTGCCTGAGCTCGGCACTCCCTTCCACTCCTCTTGTTCATTCTCAGATGAAGAGTTTGGCCTCCTGTGAAGTTTGCCCTAGGGGATAGAACTCTCTGTCCTTATTTCTTCCCCCAGCTGCTTGGTGGATTATGTCTCTGCTAAAATCTGTGCCTATTTGAGCATCAGCTCAGAGTGAGACTGGAAGGAATGGCCTGAGGTGGCCCCAAAGGGGCGCTGAGGGGACTTATGGGCCTGGAGGAAAGGCCACATCTTCTCCCCGAAGGCTCCATATGGGAAATAAAACTGGAGAGCAGGCGGGCATCTAGAGGCTAGAGCACTGGCTGTTAGCCCTCTGAATCTCAGTTTCCTTATCTGCCTGAAGAGAGATCCTGATGTATTTTAGAATAATAGCTACGAGGCTAGGAAGAGATCCAATTTATTTTCTGCTACAGTATGCTGTTTCTTCTAACTCCACAGTATCATGTATGGAACAAATTGAGAAAAGGGTTGGAAAGTCCTTTGAAAAATGCTAAGTGCTGATACAACCTTTGGGGTAGCTAGGTGGTGCAGTGGATAGAGTGCCAGGCCTGGAGGCAGGAAGACTCATCTTTCTGAGTTCAAATTGGGTCTCAGAGAATTACTGGCAGTGTGACTATGGGCAAGGCACTTAGCCCTGTGTGCCTCAGTTTCCTCATCTGTAAAATAAGCTGCAGAAGGAAATAGCAGACCAGCTCCAGTGTCTTTATTAAGAAAATCCCAAATGGGGTCAAGAAGAGTTGGACAGGACTAAACCATAACAAAAATACAACCCTTGTGACACCACAAGCCTGCAGATGGTGGTAATCTTCCTTCTTGGGATTATTCCTGGTGAGTCTGTGAGCCTTGTGACAGAAGAGTTTTGAGTTTTCTTCATCCTCCTTCCTAGAGGGACAGCTAAAGAAAAGGAGGACATTTGTCAAAAGGGGGTCCAGTAAGGAAAGGTAAATGGTTCAGGATGGAGAACTGTGGGAGTCAAGGAACCCCATAAAGATTCTTCTCACTTTTGCCCACTGTTTTTAATCACCTGTTTCTCCTCATGGGGACTCTTGACCAAGACTTTGGAAGTTAAATGATAACAGTTGCTTGAACCAAAAAACCCTAACTCAATCTTAGACCAGTGTGATATAGCTACTAATAAAGCTAACCTAATCTTGGGCTGCATTAATACAAATATAGTGTCCTGATCACGGGAAGTGACTGTGCCATTGTACTTTGCACTCAAGACTATGTTTGGAATATTGTGTTCAGGTCTGGGTGAAAAAGAACATTGATAAATATCCAGAAGACAGCAATAAGGTAATAGTAAAGGGTCTAGAAATCATGTCACATTGGGAAAGTTAGCTTGAAAAGATAGGGCAGCTATCTTAAGGCAGGGCTAACTTAAGATAGTTTGTAGTGCTATCTTGTAGAAAAAGCAGTCGGCCTGTTCTGAGTCACTCCAAAAAGGTGAGAATTAGAACCAGAGAGTAAAACTTAAGAATTGTGGCTCAACCTAAGGAAGAGACTTTGAAGAATGAGAGCTGTCCAGCAATAGAACCTGCTACTTCAAGGGGGTGGTTAATGAGTTCTCTATGACTGGAAATATTTGAACAGCAATTGCTTCATCTTATGGCAGGGGTGTCTGAGGAAGCATTCTTGTTCTTTGATTTTACATAAATTACCCTGCCACTGGCCACCATTTTGATCTTAGGCACAAGATACCCCTTCTCTTAGTTCCTTCATTACCATGAGAGTAGTGGATTATGTGGGAGTAGTAGTTCACATTTAGATAGTAAGATAGATAGATCTTTAAGATTTACAACTAGTTTCTCTACAGCATTTCTAGAATGGAATCAATATAGGTATTACCACCCTGATTTTGCAGATGAGGAAGCCAAAGCTAAGAAAATTTTTAACAAATGACTTGCCTTTGGATTTGAACCTATATCTTCTGATTCCAAACTTCTTCTTTCTACTGTGCCATATTTTCCTAGATCTATCCTGATTCTTTTATACTTTCTTGGATTCTTTGGTTGATAATCAAATATTTTCCAGGGCCTCTCTGCCAATAAGGCTATCCATTCAAGTTTATTTCCCAAATGCCTTGGCAAAGTGGGCCTTCTCATGGCCATTACTCTTTGCTAGTTTCAGGGCCACATCATATTTGCTGAAGACCTTTGGAGTGTCCCTTATCTTAAGCCAAGATTATCATTTCCTGCCTTTCTAGGTGGCAATCCTTGGCTCTCACTCAGGTTCTCTCAAGGCAGAATCCTAGCTTCCAGGGGTACCTGTGGGGACTCAGGCCAGAAAGAGCCTGTTCTTGTAGCAGAATGTCTAGTTCAGTGCCTATGCCACCTTTGGGTTTTCCTCCCTTTTTTATTTTTCCCTGCTTAGACTTTACTGGCTAGGACAATGCAACAACTGGACTGGGACACCTTCTGTATTTTTCTCACATTACATCTAGTGTCTACTTGGTCTAGCCTAGATAGCCTTCTGTCTTCCCCTTTCCTCTCTTAGCCTCAGAAAGGAACACAGTCCTTGGATTTAGGATCCGAGACCCCAGATTTGAATCATGCCTCTGTTCCTTACTACTTTTTGATTTTGAGCAAGTCTTTTCCAGGTCTCAATACCTGCCTTCCTGCCTATCATTGATCATTAAGAGCTGGAAAGAAACTTTGGAAGCTTATGTAATCAAAGTCCCTCTTTTTTACAGAGGAGGTCTAAGGCTCAGAAAAATGAAATCATTTACCCATTAGTGACCCAGGCTTGTCTGTAGAGCATCAGCCCATTCGGTGAATATGGACCACAGGCTGATGTAAAGGTTAGGAAGCTCAAAGACACTAGCTGGACACACAGGGCAAGTCACCTAGCTTTTCTCGGTCTCAGTTTCTTCCTCTGTAAAATGGGAATAAGAAAAACTGTTACCTTTCAGGGCTTTTATGAAGATCACATGTGTTTCTAAAGTGCTTTACAAACCTTATAGTGCAATGTAAACATTAGCCATTAGCTTTTCATGTTTGATCGTGACACATTTGTAAGACTCCACAGAGGTAGCTTGCTTCCCCTGCTACTACCCCACCAGTGAGATATATACAGATTTATAATACTGGGCATACTGCAAAGTATAGACAAAGCCATGTACTTGTCTCTTAACCAAAAGATAAATGAAAGGTTATTTTTTTCAAAGTCTCAGCCTGGGCTTTGCCACTGACTAGCAAGGCACAGGCAGCAAACAGGGCTCAAGGGCTGAAACTAGGCTCCAGAAAGGAGAACCAGGAAATTGGGAAAAATACAGTCCAACACAAGACATGGGGCTGTTCTGTCTTACATGTAGTATAGGAGTTTGGAGAAGGGGAGCAATTAGTCACCAGTTTTAGATAATCTTCAGATCTCTTCCAAGTCTAAAACATTCTATGATTCTAAGAAATAATTACCGAACATTGCTACCCTGGCAGACCTCTGGAAGAATTGGCCTGGCTGCCGGCTGTCACGGGTCCCTCCAGGTTCTGTCAGTACTGACCATTGAGTGGGAACTGAAGTTTCTCCCCCAACTTCCCCCTTCAGCCTTGCCCAGCCTTGGGCAGAAGCAGCAGGAAGTGTCTTTGTCTTGGAGTCTCAGGCCACATTGAGGGTAGCAGCTGGTTCACGAGACTGTCTTTGCCCTCTCCTGCTCACCAATGACTGTCCTGGGTAATGCAGCTGAGAACAGTTGGCTTCAGACTGTAAGATGGTGAGTCACCCCCCTCTGACTCCAGAGATGCCCAGAGTGGCCTGGCGTTGCCAGATCAGCCGGGCAGCTTTCTGGCCCAGCAACCAAGTTGCTTAGTCAGCAGATCATGATTCCCCTCATCTCCCCTCCCCCCCCACACCCAGTGACCACAAAATCTAGCCAGGCTGGTGCTAGGAGGCTGAGGGGGAAGTTCTGTCTCAGGAAGGCCTAAGGGGCTTGTGTTCAGGAAGACAAGGTCATGGCCCAGGAGCAATGGACAGACCTCAGCTGTCTTTCTTCCCACCACACTATAGGACTTTAATGGCAGGGTCTAGAAGAGCTGAGCTCCACAAACTTGTTTTCTCAAAGTAGTTTAACTTTATTTTAGTATAATTAGTTCCCTTTGCAATACCGTGTGTTTTTTGCATTTAAACACTTTGTGAGAAAGGGTCCATAAATTTCAACAGACTACCAAAGGAGTCCTTGACACACAGAAATCAAGAACTCTGTTCTAGAGGACAAAGGATCGAGAGGAGGGAAGACACAGAGGGCTCCAGTCAGATGGGAGCTGCTCAGGGCCCAACCAGGGAGCCAGCCCAGCCCCATTGGGTGGCTGTTGCCAAGACCCAGCCCCTCTCCTTTCCCTTCAGTGTGGCTGTCCACTGAGTGAAGCAGCCAGTTCTGCTCCCCAGGGAGATGTTGATTGCAGTCTTCCAGGACTGGGTGTGGGAGGATTTGCACTCCTTCTCTGGGCCAGGTGCCTCTGTCACTCCTGAGGGTCATGTAGGGTCCCTCCTTCCCACCCCGGATTTGGAATGAATTGCTGTAGGCTGGGATCCCGGATTGGGTTTCCCTCAGCTTCTCTGTGCTTCACTGGCCGCAACAGCTGTTTCTGGGCAGCTTGGCTGAGGTTCTGTGGGAGTCCTGGAGAGCAAAGAAGGTTCGAGGAGGCTCCAGTGACTCATCTCTGCAGTCCCTTGGCTGGCTGGCTGACTTGTGTTTCCTGGGCTTTTCAATGGGAGCCATACTCCTACTTTTAGCCCCGCTTGAGATTAGCCAACTAGTCAGTCCACAGTGACTCACCATGTACTGGGCCTCCTTTGGGTTTCATAGGGGTTAAAGTCAGCATAAAGCCAGATCCTAGCCTCAGATAACTTATAGATGAGTAGATATGATAAGAGTGATAAAAGAGAAGTCACATTTGTATAATGCTTTAAGATTTACAGAGTGCTTTTCTCTGAAATCTGTAAGTTAGATTGTGCAAGGGTTATTTCCCCCATTTTACACACTAGAAATTGAGTCTATAAAATGTTGTAACCCCATATCTATATATGGAGTTAGTCTGAGTCAGTATTTGAACTTCACTTTTGACTCAGTCATGCCCTGGATTCAAAGTCTTACTCAAATCTTGCTACCTATGTGACCTTGGTCCAGTCATTTTTCTTGGGGCCTGAGTTTTTATAAAATGAAGGGGTTAGATTAGATGAACTTCTAATAAAAGTGAATACAAAAACATTTATATGTGCTTTCTAATGCTTAGCATTGTGCTAAGTGCTAGGGACACAGACCATGTAAAGCAAAGCAGTCAGTCATTGCTCTTAAGGAGTGGAAACTCTGACTGGGGAAGACAATACAAACAAGTTCTGCTTTGGGGCAAATAAAAGGGCCTAGAAATTCCTAAGGTCAGAGGGCAGAACCTAGGCTTAGGTTCCATCAGTAGCCCAGATGCAGGGTGTAGAGAGGGCATTTTTTAAGAACTGTAAAAGTCCCTCTGAAATATATGGAGGGAAATGTTGGACAATGAATCAGATATAAACTCTCAAGTAGAAAGGCTGTCATTAGAGAAAACTATTAAGGGAAGGCAAGACTTCACTTCTTTTACAGTGTTTAAAGGAGCAGATCCCAAGCAGCTTGACTGCCCTATAGCCAAAAGCCACCAAAGTCAAGGTTCTATGGTTCTCACAGACACTGCTAGGAGATTAGTTCATATTCTTCCCATTTAAAAGAATGAATGTGAAGTTTGCAAGGTCAACAGGAAGTGCTATAGGCTTGTAATCAGTTATTCCTACCCACTCCCTACCCTCACCTGTATCCTTGCCTTTAATTATTGAGGGTTCATGTGCCCAGTGCCAAAAAGAATAGAGAGTTGGAGTGGTTAAGTAAAGAATAGGAATCCCTTCTTCAACTGTCAATAATAGGCTCCTTTTAAGGGGGCCTATTCCATTTGGAGCCATCAGAGGTTTGAAGATTAAATAAAGATGAGTTTACTGCATCTTTTCTTTAGAGTACATATCCCTAGTTCCTTCAACTAATCCTGAATAGCAGTGCCAGTTTCTTTCTTGTCCCAATTGGCTTTCTCTGAATGTGCTCCATCTTATTAACATCCTTCTCAAACATGGCACTTAGAACTAAACTGAACTCTGATGAGTTAGTGGTTTGACTATGGATGAGTATCTCCTTCCTTGTTTGTGACCTCTTTTAAGCTTGATCACAGTGGCTTTGGGGGCTGCCATGTCACAATTTTTACCATTAAAACCTACAAAAGACACCAAAGCCCACAAAAAAATCTCTCAGGTTTGGTTTGGTTTGCTTTTTTGTACAAATAGTTACCCAGTCACACCTTTCCTATGCTATACTTGAATTATTAATTTTTTTTTTTTTTTTTAGTCCAAACATTTTATACTCATCCCTGTAAAGTCCATCATAGGATCATCAAACCTGGAAAATAGTACCATCCCTACCTCTGTACCCTTTAGTTCCTGTTCATCTTGTATAAAGATGCCAGAGTGCTTAAATCTGACCATTTCAGTCCTCTACCAATTCCAGTTCATCCTATATTACCTCTACTATTAAATACAAATGCCTTGGGCATTTCAAGGCCCTCACAACCTGATTCAAACTTGTTTTTCCAAATGAGATAATGTTTGTGAAGTGTTTTGTAAACATTAAAGTTCTCTTTGCATGCTAGTCTTTATTGTTGTTGTTATTATTATTATTATTATTACTTATCATTATTGTTATCCCCCTTCAAGTATACCATCAGTCAAACTAGCCCAACCAGTCCCTCACCAGTGGCACTCCATCTCCCAGTCTCTGTGTTCCCTGTCTCTTACATCAGGATTGTTTGCCCCTCCTCAATTCTGTCTCCTAGGATCCCCAACTTTCTTTAAAAAAAAATCAACTCTTACGTCAGCTTCTACAGGAAACTTTTCATAATTTCCCCTACTCACCCTGTACTTTACAAACATTTTGGATAGTTATATGTAGATGTTTAATTGTAGCAGATAAGGTTCTTGTAAAATATTAACTCCTTAGAATGAAATGAGCAGCTCCAGGAGAACAGTTGAGGTAAAAACAAACAAACAAACAAACAACAACCAAAAAAACCTAACATTGTGAAGACTGCCAATTTCTGTGATCATCCCTGTCCTTGCTTCTGATTCCCTTTACCTTCTAGTGAAACCTCCTTATGAAGAGGGCATGGGCACAGAGCAGGCAGACAGAGGCAGGTTGGGAAGGATGTTTTCTGTTTGACTCTACTTGTTTATGACAGGAATTTCGTTTTCTTGCTTTCTCAAGTGAGAGGGAGAAAATCTAGGTCTGAGTTTGAAAAAAAAAAAACACTTCCTTAATTTAAAAAAAGGAAATAAGCTTCTTGAGGGAAGAAATGGCCCCATTCTTGTCTATCTGTCCCTGGTTGTTGTCCTCAACAAAAAACCAAAATAGCATCACTTTGTCAGGGATCAGATCCAGCTGTGGCTGCTCAGACCAGTATGAGCTCAGAACACTTTACGCCAGGCAGAGCACAAATAGTCCATATTTGTAAATATCTGTAATAAATATTTGGAATGGAGATGGCCCTGAATGTGAGCATCTCATGTTTCTAGGAGCTATTGGAGTTCTGGTTTGCTCAGAAAACACAGTGCCTTCTTTGATCTGGGCTTGCCATGTAGGTGCACCCTCAAACCTAGCAAAGCACTGGGCCCAGTTGAGACACTTGACAGCATGCTGGTTGATTGATTCTCTGGCATAGATTTTTTTAAATCCTTTTTTTTTATCATCCTCTACCTTTGCTGCCAGCCTTAGTTTATCCTGAGTTGTAGCTCTCCCAACATGCTGCTTCCTGAATCATGCTGTTTTTGTGTATTCATGCTCACTTACCTATCCTTCCTCATTATTTCTTTTAAATCTGTTTGGAAAGAGGACTGGCTCAGCCCCAGTAGACTTGGATTTGAATTTCATTTCTGGCACTTTAGAGTGGGCAAATCACTTCATCTTCTGTAAAATGAAGGGATTGAACTTGAGGAATTTTCATTTATTACTAGCTGTGAGCCTGGAAGTTCATCCATTTGACCACATCAGTCTCTTGAGACAGCTTCCCATTTACTTCCTTATGAGAATTATCTATTTTTTACTTCAGAATTTCATTTGTTTGTAAATAAATATTTGTATTGATAATTTTTCTTGTTATATCACTTATTTACCAATACATCCCTCCCCTTCCCCTTCCTAATAAGCCATCCTTGGTCACAGAATAAAAAAAGGAAAGGAAAAAAAAAATTAGCAAGAGTGACTAGATTATCAATCAGTTTTATTTATCTATGTTTCTATACTACCTTTATTTCCCAATGTCCAGAGAGCTGTGCTTTAGAGTAAATAATAAAAAAGGAAGCAGAAAAAGCAGTTTGACAAAACTAAGCAGTTTATCATCTGAGTTTGACAGTAAATGCAGTGCTACACACCCATAACCCTCTGTCTTTGCCGAGATAAGAAGGGGTACCCAGAATATAATTTTTTTCTTTAAATTAGACACTTTTATTGAATTGTTAGGGTATAGATAATACTCTTTCCTTCCCCCAAGTACTGCTATCAATTTCATTGAACTTCCAGGGAAAGAAGCCTGTATTGGAAGATAGGAAAGAAAAAGGAGGAGCTTATGGCTTTAAGCTGCTTGTCGCCTTCACTATTTCAGCATCCATACCCCCCAAAAAACAATTAAGGCCATGCCAGTCTTCTCTTTTGGGGGGAGGTAATTATCATGCCACCCCCTCTTGACAAAAAACAAGCCCTACTCCCTTAAGAAGCCTTCGAGGTAGGCAGTGGAGGGCCAGATTTGTCAGTTCTCCTGCCCCATGATCTCTGTCTGCTGGAGGCAGAGGGCTGGCCTTTGGGCGGTGAGCTTGCTTTTCATTAGGCCTGCAGCTGTATCCTTCCAGCTGTGCTTGGGTAAGTGGTGGGACCCCCGACACCTCCGACCGACGCCCAGATTTTCGCCCGTCACAGCAGAGCTGCTGCTAGTTCTGTGGCTGCGCAAAGTCCGTGCCTAAGATTGATGGTTAGAGGGCTTCTGGGGAGCCCAGGCACTCATTGCCAAGGGAGATCACCTGAGGTCAGGAAGCTCAGACACGGCCATGACCATCTGCCAGCCAAGGTCTAGAGCAGTGTCACACAGCTTCTCCCTCCTGTCACGCCCATGCCCCTTCCCTTCCCAGTGGTATTGAAGCCTCCGGCCCCTCTCTCAGTCAGGATCTCCCTGACCTCGTCGGCCGGGTTCCAGGCAGAAGATGGAGGGGGAATGAAGAAGCTGAAAGCCTTTAGAGAGGAGCACAGGATGGGGCACAGCGTTGGGGACGAGTGATGCAAGCAGAGTCAGAGGGGTAGGCAGCACAGCTGGCTGGGCTCTCGAAGGTCTCCAACATGCTCTGGGTCCTGTTTTCTCTTCTGGCTTTAGAGTTCAGGATGGCTTCTGTGGACAGCACGGATACCCCTTGGGAGATTCACAGAGCTCATTGTTTCAACAAAAAACAAAACGCACTGCTCTATTTTCTCCATATTGCCCAGTTGGTAGCAATACCACATTCAATTGAATGAAGACCTTTTTTCCCTCTGGGCCTCAATTCCCATACATCTGTCTTTTGGGCCTATTTGTATTATCCCACTCTGAGGGACATCATCTTCTGCAAAGCTGGCTTTGCACATTTCAGAACCCTTGTTAGGAATAAGGACAGCAATGTCATCATTGTGGCAAACTTTGAAGGGGCAATTTAAACTCTTAAAATAGTTTGGGGTGCAGCAGAAGGAGAGCGGGGAAAGGAGAGCGCTTAGTGTAGCCAACTGGCTAGAGAAACTCGGGTCTAAAATGGCATTCTTTTTTTGTTTGTTTTAATGGTTCTTTATTTTTAAATTCTCTCTCTCTCTCTCTCTCTCTATATATATATATATATGTATATGTATATATATATATATATATATATATTTTCCCCAATTACACATTAGAGCAATTTTTAGCATTTTTTTAAGGTTTTGAATTCTAAATTCTGTATCTTCTTCCTTGTCTCTCCTGACTCCTTCCAGAGATGATAAGAATGTGTCAGACACCATTCATTTTTGTTGGCTTTTGGATCATCCCTCTTTAGCTGACTTTCTCCGTCTATGGTTTCTGATTTATCCTTTCTATGAAGCCTTGGAAATCCATTTTCTTAAAACTTACAAGTATATTCCAAATTATACCCAGTTTTTCTTTCCTTTTTCACAAATTGTAAGATGCCATCATCACTTAATCCAAGCAGCCCACCGATTTTTCTTCAGTAACTTCCTCTTTTTGGTAAGAATCAAGTCTGTTTAGGTGCTCCTCTCATCACTTCCTCTACCTTTTGGAAATTATAATTAAAACAAGTCAATATTTAGCAGTTCCTCTGCTTTAGGCACAAATAACAGTTACCTAGATAATTTAAATCCCTCTTTATTATCAGACCAAGCCACCATACTTGATTTTTGATTTGTTTACCATATTCTTCATCTATTTCTTTCTAATGCCTAGGTCTCTTTTTTTTCCCCCTTGCCACTGGACCCAGATGACTCTGAAGGGGAAAGTGAGGCAGGTGACTTTGCACAGCTTCCCTCCCTTAAATCCAATTCACTTGCATGTCATGGCACTACCTCCCTGAGATCATGGTCCTCTAAGAAGGAAGGTCAAACAGTATGCCCAGGTGGTCTGTAGCAAACATCACCTCAGTTTCTCTGTTGATCCCTGGTTCTTGGGTTTCCTTGTATGGGTGTATCATCTTAATATTCAGTCTTGCTCCACCACCCTTCTAAAGGTGTCTCTTTTGAATAATGTATTACCTCCATAGAAATATTCCTATCATGAGTCTCATCCTGTCAAATTATCTGAAGCCACATTTTCCTCTCTGTGTTAATTACCCATATTTTGTGTATTTCTGTCTTTGTTCTTGGATGCTACTTACTGTGAATTGTTGATCCTTATATTCTTCTTAGTTTATATTTGCTACTTTCTGTGGTTTTTGACTTGCCTACTTTCTCCCTGCACCCACATTCAGCTTAAAAGAAGAGTCAGATACTTAGGTCTGCTCTATTCTTTCTTTTGGGACAGAGGTTCCCCAGGTCTCTAATTATTGAATAAAATGCCCATTGTAGATGGGGAGACAGAAAAACTATGGCCAGTGGGATCTACCCACATCTCTCTAGGGCCTTTGAGTCAGCCACAGCCTGGACGATCTGTGTTTAGACAGCCTTCCCCATTTGTTTTTTGGCTCCTCAAATGTTGGCCATGGCTCAATGGATTTATCTCTTTGTATGTCTCATCTCTTCTTGGGTCTCTCCAGTCTCTATTTAATTCTCTTGGTAATTAGAATCACAGAATTTTAATGCTAGAAGGAGTCTTAGTGATATTATAGTTCTTTCTCTTACCTCCCTCCTGCCTTTATCCCCGTAAATGTTTTATTGATGAGCAGATCATGTCCCACAAGATTTGCTTAAGCTCCTGCTTCTAAGAATTCATATTTTTTTTTAGCATTCTAAAGTTTACAAAGTACTTTGCTCACATATCCCTTATGAGCTAGGTACTGCACAACAGTTCCTGTGTGGTTTTTGTTGTTATTCTTTTAATATAAAAGAGGTCAGGAGTTAATTTTGTTCACTTAGGGAAGTAAACATAAACATTTATTCTTTACAATCGAGAAAAAGATCACAACTGAATCAAGTTGGAAATGATTTCTGAATGTAGAACTACATTTTCAGAGCTGATCTCACAAGAAAAATCATTAATCCACTACATAGTAGTTCTATTTCAATTTAGGAATTTGAGGGGTTTTTTTGTTTTTTGTTTTTTTTTCTTTTGCTTTTTGCTGAGGCAATTGGGGTTAAGTGACTTGCCCAGGGTCACACAGCTAGGAAGTGTCTGAGACCAGATTTGAACTCTGGTCCTCCTGACTTCAGGGCTAGTGCTCTAACCACTGCGCCACCTAGCTGCCCCAGAATTTGAGTTTTTGAAGTCCATACTTGAATGACCTAAATCCATACTTAGTTCATCAACAGAAGTAATGGGCGGGTTCTTTCATCTTCACATGGAAATCATATTCTGGAAAAGATGTTACCCTTCGTTTCATGGATCTATTTATTCTTAGCATTTATGGGATCCAGGAGAGATTATTTTTGAGTTGGGAAGAACTTTAAACCTCATCTAATGGAACTCAGTCATTTTAGAGATGAGAAAACAAGAGGTCCAGAGAGGTGACAAGGCAGGAGGGGGCACTAGAGAGCACAGACTGCTGGGCCTGGCCGCAGAAAGACCTGAATTCAAATCTGGTCTCAGACACTTACTAGTTGTGTGACCCTGGGCTGGTCACTTAACCTCAGTTTTCTCAACTGTAAAATGGGGGTGTTAACAACAACTAGCTCCCAGGGTTGTTGTGAGATCAAGGGAAATGATATTTGTAAGGTGCTTAGCTCAGGGCCTGGCACAGAGCAAGCGTGATATAAAAGTTGTGGCTGTGGCTGTGGCTGTGATTGTTGTTATGACCAGTGGCCGTTATCTAATCCAATCCATCCTGAGGTCCCACAGTGCTGATGATGACATCAGCGGGTGTGGACTTCACACCCCAGAGGACAACCTTCCCATTTTGCAAAAGGGGAAACTGAGGGTGCCCCAGGCCATCCAGCCTGCTCAGTTACACCCCAGCTTCCCTTCTCCCCTCTCCACCCTGGCTGCTTGCTGCTTTCCACAGCCAGATGCCCGGGTTCCTCAAAAGCCTGGAGGAAAGAGGGCCCAGAAGGACCAGGGAACTTTCTCACCCAGTCTGCAGACCCTAGGAAAGCAGGGAAGGAGCCCACCATGGCAACTGGTAAATGGAGACTGCAGGGGCCACTTTTCCTAGTGTGGCCAAGCTTCAAGGTCCTGGAGTCACCAGGAATGGCCTAGAGGATGAGCCCTGCAGGAAGGTTAGCCCAGCCGGAGCCTGGCCTGAGCCGGCTGCTCTCCATGAGGGTGTGCTCCATGTGGGCACTTGCCAGAAGGATCCTTACTGGCCTGAGAGCAGCCAGGTGTGGCAGTGTCAGGCCCAGGGGTGACCTGTGAGTAGGAGCCTGTGGTCTCCTGGTGATGGGCTTCCTTCCTCCCTCTCTGTCCAGCTAAGCGTGGCTGTGGGGCCCTTGTCTCCTTTCTTACCCTCCTCTCCCTTGGGGATCTCCTCTGCCCCTGGGTCCAGGGATCATCTCCCTAGAGGTGATGCTCACCTGTCAGTCCTCCCCTGCCCCAAGATCTCATGGTTCTACCTGCCTATTGAACAGTTTGAGCTAGATGCCTTCTACCATCCAGTCTCAGCCAATCTCCCCCGCGCTCCCCACCTGTCTTTCCAGTGACTTCCCAGGCCGGCTCACCCTGCAGCTGCAGCCAGGTGCCAGAGGGGGGCGTGTAACCTGCCATTCTCACCCCCACCCCCCAATCTGGTCACTCTCACCTGTGCCCCTCCCTCTCTCCCTCCCAGCCTGATGTGGGCCTATCCTCCATTCAGCTGTCAGACTGATCTTCCTAAGGCCCAAGGCATCCCCCCATTCAGCAAACTGCCCTGGCCCCTCCAGGATCGCTCACCAAGTCCTCCTTTTGGCCTGTCAGACCCTTCACACTCTGGCCCCTTCCTGCCTGTCCAGCCGGCTGACCCCTCTCCCCTCCCTAAGGCAAGGTTTCTTGCTGTGGGCTGCAGCAGACCCTTCCGAGGCAGGCTCTGGGCTCCGTAGCTGCTGGCCACCCCATTCGAAGCCCACCTTCTCTGGGAGACCTGACTTAGTCCTCCTTCGTCTTCACCTTTCCTGGGGGATGGTGCCCAGGTTATCCCAGATGTGCCTTGTTTGGACATGGCTGCATGTTGGGTTCCTTGGGAGCAAGGACACTCCTTGGTCACTTTTTGGATCCCCAGCACTCAGCCCAGTGCTAGAACATGGCAAGTACTACATAAATGTGTATTGACTCTGGAATTTCCAGGCCCTGATAATCCAGACAGCTTTAAAAGTGATTTATGTTCCCTCTTCTGACGATAACTGACAAGATGGTCAAATTAAAGGCAGACCACAGGGTCTCCCCACAGTCTGGAGTCTCTCTGAGGCCGAGTTCAGCCCTAGAAGAGCAGCTTCTCACAGAGCCTGGAAGAGTCTGGTGGGAGCCCTCGTTGAAGACAGGAGCCCAGGGAAGCAAGTATCTCGACTCCAGTTCCTTCCTTCCGAGATGTGCACTTGGGCCAAAGTTGGTCTTTCTTCCTCCCCCCCCCCCCCAGTGTGGTTTAGGTTTTTATTACAATGGAGAGCCATGTGGGAGATTTGCTCCATGTCCACTGAGCCCAGCTTGAAGGAAAGAGAGCCTATTTTAAAAAAATCTTCCCAAACTCTTGGGTGCCATACCTATTTATAATATCTGAAGGGGGGTTGGTGTTCCCCTGGAACAGAAGACTTCTGGGTGTAGTTATTTGTTGATTCAACTAAACAGGTATTTCCTGAGTACCTACTGTGTGCTCAGCATTAGGTAAGGTTCTGTGGGATGTACAGGAAAAAATTCATGTGCAGCACACATACGTGGTAATGTTCAGGTGTGGTTGCACCTATAAACCTGGAACTTGCTCACAGATCAAGGCTAAAAATTCAGATGGAACTCAGAGAGCAAGAGCCTGGGCAGGTGCCAGGAATCAAGTGGTCAAGAGCCCAGGCAGCTGGCCATCTCTCATTTTCAATCCCCCTGCCCACAGATACAATTTCTTAGGCTAAAAGGTCTACTTGGGCAGACTCATTAATTCCCAAGAGGGAAAAAAGGGCAGCAGTCTCAGCTGAGCACCAGAACATTTATTTTTTTTCATTTTTATTAAAGCTTTTTATTCACAAAACATATGCTTGGGTAATTTTTCAACATTGACCCTTGCAAAACCTTCTGTCCCAAATTTTCCCCTCCTTTCCCCCACTCCCACTCCTAGATGGCAAATAGTCCAAGACATGTTAAATATGTTAAAATATATGCAGAACACTGTTTGAGGTGCTTTGTTTTCCAGTAGACTCTCATCCTCTCAGATCCACTGGGGCAGAATTTCTCTTTTATAGCTACCATTAATCTGCCCTTCTCTACCCTATACTTAATAGCATGACTTAGTGTTGGGAGCAAATCCATTCAGCCAAGCTGCCAAAGGGCAGAGAGGGACTGGTGGTAGCTAGAAGTGAAGGAAGCTGAGGAAGCCCATCAGTGGAATAGGGGAAGGGAATATGCTGAAGTCTTAGATCATTTGCAAGGAAGATGATTTCCCAAGGCCTAGAAGCCTGGATCTTCAAGTTTTTGGTTTTCAGGCAAAGACAAAAATACCCTGACCATGGCAGAGCCACCAGCATCCAAAGGCAGGACATTACATGAATGTGAGAAAGCCAAATAAAAACATTAATAATGAGACAGCCTAATATAACAGCAGGAGCCTTGCATTTGAAGTATGAAGACCTGAATTTGAATCTCAGTTCTGCTGTTAAGTCTGTGGGTGACCCTGGAAAAGTTAACTCTTCAGGCCTACGGAAGAAAACTCAGATGGGAAATCCTTAGAACTAGTCTCTACCCTGGACCCTTTATAGTAGTGGTTTTTAACCTAGAGTCCTTGAATTTAAAAATTGGTGACTGTATTTATTTAATATAGTTTCCTTACCAATCCAATATGTGTTATTTTATGCATTAAAAAATATTATTCTGAAAGGGCTCCATAGACCTCATTTGATTGCTACCAAAAGGGGTCCATAATGCTCTTTGTCAGAAGTTAAGAACCTCCTGCTCTAAGGGTTAGGGCTAGGTCAGGGCCAGTTTTACCTACAACATTTGAAACTTCCTTTGGATAATTGAAATTGTCTTCTTTTCTGTGATCACCTTTGTTATATTTTTGGTTAAGAGGTCTCTTCCAAGTTGTAACTATGAAATTTTGTCTTATCTCAGGTTCTTCTACATTTGTTGTTTTTTTTTTTTTTTTTTTTTTTTTGTGATGTGACTTTTTATATTTAGGTTGTATGTCCATTTTGAGCTTATTATGTTATGGCGTATAAGATGTTGGTCTAATTTCTTCCCTTTTTTTTGGGGGGGGAGTCAATTGATAACAGCAATAATGATAGTAATAGTAACTACTATTTATATGGTGTCTACTCTTTGCCAGGCTCTGTGCTAAGCACTTGGCCAAATATTTCATTTGATCCTCACAACTTCTCGGGTGCTATTATTATCCCCCTTTTACAGTTGAGAAAACTGAGGCCAGTGTCACGTTTTCCATCTTGATTCCATCACCTCTCTGCCATCCAGCCCTGGTTCTAAACCATCGTTCTTCCTCCCATTCCCAAACAGCTGATACTTAGTCCTGGGGATCAGTCAATACATACTGCTGACCTGCTGGTGAGTCCTGGGGCTGAAAGGCACCAAAGCACCCTCCATCCCTAACTGCCCAGGCTCCATTGTGCTTGGCTTTGTGCCTGTGACCTTTTCCAGATTCTGCATGTCATTATTCTTTAGGAGAAAGTATGGTGTGTCCTGGCTAGACTCCTTCTGAATAAGCAGCATCCGTTTTTCTTTTCTTTTTTTTTTGTCCCCAGCACTAGTTTCCTTCTGCTCTTCATTTGCAGAATCCTAGAACCCTAAAATTTGAGTTGGAAGGTATCAAGTTCAAACTGTTCCTGAACAGAAATTCTGTCCCCAGGGTTCTTGACAAAGAATCCTTCTCCTCTTGGTCAGAGGGAATCACCAACTTTGTTGCTTAACATGTGGCCTTCCTGCATCAGGACCTTTCCTTACTTCTTTAATGTGGTCAAAGAGGAAGTGAGAGCAGCACTGTTCACTGAAGCTGATCCCTTTCACAGCACTCTCGAACCCATTGCCTCCTGCCTTCCCCAGGGCTTTACTGTCCTTAGCATTTACTTTCTACCACACAGTTGGCTTCTAAGGGCCTACAGACATCATCAGTTCTCCCTGATTGCCCTCCCCAGCTCCCTACCCCCCACTTTGATTCTCCTAGTTCATCACACTACCTCCATCTCACTTTTCCTCCTCTGTTAAACTTTTGAAAAAGGGCATCTCTAGATGGCAAAGCAGGGAGAAATACCTTGAGTTCTCCCCAATCCCCCCACACACCTTCTCCAGATAGACCTTAGAAACTTGCCAGACTGAATCTTGATCAGGTAATCCAAGAAAAAAATCACAATGAGTCATATTTCCAGCCCAACTTGGCATAAAAAGACAGAGGTCTGCAGTCAGGGTCTAGCCAGGAGCAAGCTGCAGAACATTCCAGTGCAGGGAGAGGCTGGGCACCAGGGCAAGAAGGCCCAAATCCAGCATGGAGGGACCTAATCTTGTGCAGGTTGCCTGGATAGCTGCCAGATAGCCCCAGTTCTTGGGCCCAGATCCCAGGTGGACCGAGGACCCCAGTGGGGTCCCAGAATGAGGAGCTCTGTCAAGGGCTGAGCAAGGGGCCAGTTCAGAACCCAGCAGCAGCGATGTGACTGAAGTCTCAGACGTCAGAGCTTTCCAACTGACTGATAGTGCCTGAGTCCACCAGCAGTTTACTGAATGTCCGAACAAGGCACACTCACAGGCGTATTGTTCAAACCCAAATCCAGATTGTCCCAGATTAGACCATTCTGGGAACACTGAAAGCTTGCAGGTCCCCACCCTGAGCAGTCCCTGAGATCCTGGAATAACACAAGACTGGATACTCCCAAGAGAGCAGCAGGTGGACCAGCCCAGATGTTCCTTCCAGAAGTATGCAGAGCCCAGCCCAAGGATCAGTTCCAGAGTCAACAAATAGGATGAAAGAATGAGCAAAGAATCCCACCATTAAACTGGTGACAGAGACCCTTAAAACCAAACATAGAAGGAAAAGACTCCAAAACATCTGTAAGAAAGCTTTGAACAAAAACACAGCTCAGACAAAAATTCAACTAGAATTTCTGGAAGAAATGAAAAGAGTTAAAAAATGTTTTTACAAATGAAATGAGAGCACTACAGGGAAAAACTAGAAAAGAAATGAGAGCTATTGAAAAAAAAAAGAATTGCAAAGAAAATTAGCAGGTACAAAGGAGGTACAAAATCTTGCCTAAGCCACAAATAATTCCTGAAAAATGGAATGACAAGGACAAGTTGTTACACCATGAAACAACCAGAAATATTAAATACAAAGTCAAAAAACTGGGAGGAAAAGAGTAAGAAAATGTAAATTTATTGGGTTTTTTTGTTTGTTTCCTAAATTCTTTTTTTTTTATTAAAGCCCTTTATTTTCAAAACATATGCATGGATAATTTTTCAAATTGGATCCTTGCAAAAGCCTTTGTATTGTAATTTTCTCTCCCTTCCACTCCCTCCCCTAGATAGCAAGTAATCCAATATATGTTAAATATATATATATATATATATGTTGAATCCAACATATGTAAACATATTTATACAACTATCTTGCTACACAAAAAGGAAAAAAAATGAGAATGAAAACAAAATGCAAGCGAACAACAACAAAAAAAGTGAAAATGCTATGTTGTGATCTACCCTCAGTCCCCACAGTCCTCTCTCTGGGGGCAGATGGCTCTCTTCATCACAAGATCATTGAAACTGTCTTGAATGATCTCATTGTTGAAAAGAGCTACATCCATCAGAATTGATCATTGTATATTCTTCTTGTTGCCATGAACAGTGATCTCTTGGTTTTGCTCATTTCATGTAAGTTCATATAAGTCTCTCCATGCCTCTCTGAAATCATCCTGTTTATTGTTTCTTATAGAACAATAATATTCCATAACATTCATATATTATAACTTATTCAGCCATTCTCCAATTGATGGGCATCCACTCAGTTTCCAAACTGTCTTATTGTTTAAAAAAGAAATTAACCTAGAAAACAGATCAAGGATGGATGGGTCATTTAAGAATCACTGAAGTACCTAAAGTTCATGACCAAAAAAGATCACAGCACCTCCTATTTTGAGAATTCTTAAAATAAAACTGAAATAAAAAATCTTATGTTTACTTCTTGAAAATAACCCAAAATGAAAAATTCCAGGAGCATTATTACCAAAATCTAGACTTTCCAGCTCAAACTAAAATTAATTTAAAAAAAAAAAACAAAACTTCAAGCTGAAAGAATTCAGGAACCTCAAAACTATAATCAGGATCACATAAGATTTAGCAGCCATCACTATAAAGGAGTAGAGATATCCATGTTTTCCAGAAGACAAAAAGTCTTACAACCAAGAAAAAGCTTACCTAGAATAACTAAGTAGAACTCTATAAGGGGGAAAAATGGAACAGAAGGCTTCAAAGCAATCTTAATGCAAAGACCACAGAGCTGCATAGAACCTTGGAAGTACAAACACAAAAGTCAAGATAAGCATAAAAGATAAACACGAATGAGCAATTATAAGGGACTTAAACTGTTTCTAATCTAATATGGGGAGATGTTATATGTGTCCCTTTTGAGCCCTATCATCATTTGGAGTTTTAGAGGGAGTAGTTTTGTTATGTTTTGATGATCTTGAAAGAATAAAACTATTAATGTTGAGGGAAGCGAGCAGAACCAGGAGAACATTGTACACAATAACAGCAAGATTATGCAATGATCAACTAAGATAAACCCAGCTCTTCCCAGCAATATAATGATCCAAAACAATTCCAACAGACATGGACTAGAAAATGCCATCCATGTCCGGAGAAAGAACTATAGAGGACAAATGTAGATTGAAGCATATTATTTTCACTTTTTTTAGTTTGTTTTTTTCTTTCTTGGGGTTTTTCCCTTTTGTTATGATTCTTCTTTTACAACAAGACTAACATGTCTTAACATGACTAAAATAAAAAAGTACCAAGCTAAAGAATAAATTGTCCCTATGTGCTAATAAATAAATAGATAAATAAATAAAAAGAAAGGGAGGGGGAATGAAATACATTAGGGGAAGAGAGAGGAAGATTGGAGAAAACCTCACAGGATCAGGTGCCAAACTATAAGATTCTACAAATAAGGAGGGATGGGGAGGGGATATGGGTGACACTTGAACTTTACTCTCATTTGAAATAGTTAAAGGACACAAGAAGATACAAACATACACATGGATCCAGGCTTAGAAATGCATTTCACTCCAAAAGGCAAACAGGAGAGAAAGGGGAGAAGCAAGCGGGAAGAAAAATAAGGGGGAAAGTGGATTAAGAGTGGGATTAACCCTAGGCAAAACAAACTCTAACCAAAGATATCCCAAAATATTTATAGCAGCTGCTTTGGTTGTAGCAAAGAATTGGAAAATGAGGGAGGGAGTGCCCATCATCTGGGTGATGACTGAACAAGTTATGGTATATAGATGTAATAGTGTACTGTTGTGCTGTAAGAAATGAAAGGTTTTGGTGAAGTTTGGGAAGATTTTTATGAATTGATGCAGTGAAGTGAGCTGAACCAGGAAAACAATTTATACCAAGACCACGATATGAATATGGTAAAGATAAATAACTCTTGAAAGACTGATCAGTACAATAACCAACTACAATTTAAGAGATAAAATGATAAAATATGCTCCCTGCCACCTGATAGAAATATGAAGGGCCCAAAAGTGAAAAATGCCATTTTTTTTAACATGGCCTATGGAAAAATTTGTTTTGCTTGACCATATATGTTTGTAATAAGGGTTTTATTTTTCTTTGTTTTTTATTTGTGGGAAAAAAAGGGCAGATTTTGCTGGGGGGGGGGTTTTTAATGAAAAAAAGATGTTTATATCCTGTGCTTCCACTTTTTAATATAGATATAGATACAGATATTTTTTCACTATCTCCTCAATCCCTTGAAATTAAGCTTCTGACCCCAGGACAGTGCCTGATATATAGTAAACTTGTCTCAGTTTATTTTCAGCACCTAGCATGGTTCCTTGCACATAGTAGGTGCTCCTTGACTGATTTGACCAGTTCCACTGAAACTGTTCTTATTGGTCACTTATGAAATCTTTAAAAAAATTTTTTTGAAAATTATGAACAACAAATCAACAAATAGAGCATTTCTGTCTGCAAAGAAGGCCAGAAAATAAGGGTTATTTCTGAAACAATTATGACTTTTAAAAAATATATAGATTAAATTCAGTGTAGTAGTACTAACATTATTCTGTTTGAATCCCCTTCCAAATTTCAGAATCTCTTCTGTTGTATTTTTTCAAATGTTTTATTGGATTCTTTTCTTCTTTTTCCCATGTCACAATCATTCCTTCCAGGTCCTCACAATACTCCCCCCAAAATCCTCCTTTCTATGAAAAATATAGACAAGCAATGCAAATACGGATTGTAATGGTCATTTCTGAAAATATATGTCTCATTCTGCACCAGTTGTCCTTTGCAGTAAGAGATGGGTGGGAGAAATGCTTCATCATCAGTATTCTAGAAAAAAAAACTGCTTGGTCATTGCATTGCTCTAATTACAATGCAGCTAAAATTAGAAAGGGGACATAATAATTTATTATTTAAGCCTTTGAAAGTTTTTCCATCTTTACAATACTGTTATTGTAGAAATAGTTCTCTGACTACTACTGACTTTTAATGATGCATCAGTTCATATAAACTTTTTTAGGTTTCCCTAAATTTGTTTTTTAAGTCAATTATATAGCACAGTTTTTCAGCCACTTTTCAGTTAATGATCACCCTCTTTTTTTCTAGTTCTTTGCTATAGCCAAAAGTGATATTGTAAATGCTTTTGTACATATGAGTCCTTTCCTCTTTCTTTTATATTTCTTAGGGGAATATTTGGCTTAGTGATGGTTCAAAGAGTATTCATTGATAGCTTCATGATAATTGGAGTATAATTCTGAACTGCTTTCAGAAGCACTTGGGCCAGAATTGGTTCAGAATTGTTGGGCCAGTTCATCACTGAACAAGCAGTGCATTTGTGTGTCTGTCCTCTAATAGCACCTCTACTCCTTTTTTGGTCATCCTTTCCAGTCTCATAGGGGAGAAGGTAGAACCCTGGAATTATTTTAATTTACATTTTCCTTACTGCTAATAAATGATTCAGAGCATTTTTAAAGACGTGGCTGTTGGCAAGCTATCTCTTCCCTAAAGAACATTCTGCTTCTACCCTCTGGGCACTTTTTTAGTGGAGAAGGAGACTTCTATTCCCTAGATATATTTGATAGCAGTCCTTCGTCAGAGAAAGTTGCTGTCTGAGAAAGTTCTGGTCTGTTTCCCTTCTGGTTTTAATTGCAAGGCTTTTGTCTTCCAGGATTCTCTCTTGTTTGGTCAAAATGTCTTAATCCATCTTTGTGACAGTTTTATCCTTCCACTAGCCTGGAGTCTGTTTCCATGCTGTTTCCTGTCTAGGGGCCATCTCCACCCCAAGGTGATTTTTAGCTGGCCTCTGCAGTGACCTTGCTCATCCCTATGGAACCCTTTGGTCTCTACACTCCTAGGAACACCTCCTGCTGGATTCCCAAGTCCCTCCTTCAGACACACCCAGCCTTTTCACCTTCTAACTTACATTGGAGACCACACCTATGATTTCATTAATATGAGGATTTCCTGGTGAGCAAACAGCCTCTTCTGCACACCTGCTCTGCATCTGGTGGTCCTGGAGCTTTGAGGTTCAGTGCCCGGGGTCACACAAGCCATTGTCCGTGAGCAATGAATGGGACTTGAACCCATGCATTCCTAGCATGCAGGCCAGCCCTGTACCCATCACACCACATGGTCTTGGATATGCTAGAATAATCTTACTTTTCTATAGGTGTAGTTACGACATTCTTCTGCTCAAAACCCTTAACTAGTTCTTGGTTGTCTTTCCAGTACATTTAAAGTTCTCTGCTTGGTGTCAGAGATCCCTTGTATTTTATCAGCCTCCTTCCTTTTTGGTCTTATTCTGTAGCAGTTTGGTGACAATGGATAGAGAGCTGGACCTGAGTTCAAATTTTTCCTCAGATACAGAGTATATAAAAGATGACACTAGCAAATTCAAGGACTGGATGCTTCCTTCCCTCTCTTCTACCATGGAACTTTTAACTCATCTGTACAGATCAGCACTAATGCTATCTTTTCTATGGACCCCTCCGATTTCTGCTTTATATCCCTCACGGCGGCCTTCCCCTTCGTACCTCACAAACCCTTTCCTGCAATGGATGTATACATTATGGCAGGTTCTTATTTTATTTTGTTCCTTCTAGAATCCTTAGGAGAAGACCTCCCATCCCATCTAACCTCTGTTTCCTCAGCCCCTTAGTGCTTTGTACAGATTGGTACAAATCAGTACAAGGGATACTTGTCTACTGTATTGTATTATGTGGTTTCTCCTGAGGTGGCCCATTCCGCTTTTAGAGAACTGTAATTGTTAGAAAGGTTTTCTGCCTCTGCAGTTTCCAACCATGGTTTCTAGTTTGACCCTTTGGGGCCAATCAGAATTAGTCTTAATTCCATGGGCTATTGTTCATCCCCAACATTTTCTCTTCTCCAAGCTAAGCATTGCCAGTTCTTTCTCACAGATCCTTCCCTTATGTCCCTTAGTCCATGTTGAAGGATAGGACAGTAATGAAAGGGCCTTGAGCTAACAAGCAGGAGACTTGAATTCTAGTTTTGACTCCACTGTTTTTGAATCTTCTGACCTTGAAATTAACTTCTTCCAGCCTCATTTTCCTTTTCTTGAAAATGTGGTGTTTATACTACAATATATTACAAAATTTCAGAATGAAAAAGGACCTCAGAGCCTTCTGACCCAGCCAGTATCTGACAAAGGATCCCCTCTACATCTTAACAAGTGGCTGTCCAGTTTTTGCTTAAAGCCAGGGGGAACTCCCTCTGTCCCCCAGCTTTGTACTCTGCTTTTGGACAGCTCCCTTTGTAAGGAAGGTTTCCCTTACATCATGCCTAATTGTACCCCTTGGCCACTTACTCCTGTTGCCCCTAGTCTGCCATCAAGGGCAGAGTGCAACATATCTTGTCCTTCTTCCAAGCAATTGCTCTTCAAACAGTTGGAGGATGTACAGAAGAGAGCAAAACAGGATGGTGAAGTGTTGTCCATGTTGAAGGGATGGAGCCACTTGTTAAGCAAGCCCTGAGGATACAAATAGAGCATGAAAACCATGTCAGAATAACCTCCGAGTCTTGAGTGTAGGACTGCTGAACCAGGGGTGGTGGGAGTGACTGGGTATGTGCAGCCTCCATTCTCTCCCTTCAAGTGCCTTGTGAGCTTACCTGCTCAGCAAGTGGCAGTTGGGCTCCCAGGCTCCTGACTCTCTTTAGGAGTTGGTTCCTTGGATGGTGGCTTGGGGGCCAGGCTAGAAGCTGATGGTCTGGTTGGGAAATGGGGACAGTCCTGTCCTCCCAGGGCTCTCACTCATCTGCCTCTAGGTGACATTTGGTCAGCAGTTGTGCTGATAGTGATAAAGAAGGTAGGCCCTTCTCTCCAATGACTTCTCCCCCTCAGTGGTGGCTAATGCAGATGGACTGGAAGCAAGTGTGGTGGTTTGGGGACCTAGTATGACTAAGATTCTTGAGTTCAGGATCCTGGATGATCTCCATCAGGGTCTGCAGGGAGTTGGTGGTCAAAGTCGAGGTGGTCGCTTGACTTATCTGCCTCCTGTCTCCCTCAGGGTGCCTGCCCCATGAGTGGTAGTAAGTTGGCAATTGGTGAGGGGAGTGGCCAGCCCTTTCTGTTCCAGAGTTGTCGTTCCATCCCTTGCCCCACAGTAGCTGTGAGGGCTGGCTTGGAAGTAGTGTTTTCCCAAAATCTTTTTTCCAGGTTAAATATCACTAGGTCTTTCATTTGTCACATGGCATTATCTTGAGACTCTTCACCATCCTGTTCTGCTCTCTTCTGTACACCCTCCAACTTATCTATCTTTCCTAAAATGTGGAACCCACATTGAACCTAATGTGTGAGGAGACAGCACAGGCCAGTGGATGGAGTACTGGCTTGAATTTCAGAGGCCTAAATTTAAATACTGCCTCTGATGCTCCCAGTAAGACACTAGGCAGTTCGTTGAACCTCCTTAAAGCATTTTGTCTTTGGGCTTGGCCAAGATGATCTTGCAGTTCCTGGCAGCTCTCGATTGATCAGTGATCCCATGATCCTTCTGATGTGATTTGACCAAGGCCTCTCTTAATACAATCTAAAATCACTTTTTTTTTTCTTTTTTTGGTTGCCATGTATCTTCCTATAGAGGTTGTAGCCTCTCATGGCTATCAGATCTTTTTCAGACAAATGACTGCTTAGCCAGGCTTCCCCTCACTATATTCTTGTGAAGTTGTCTTTTTTGAATCCAAATGCAAGAGTTTTCATTTGGCCTTACAAAATCTCTTCTTCTTATATTCCACCTGTTGGTATTTCTTTGGATCCTGATTTTGTCTTCCAGCATGTTAGCTACTCCTTCCAGATTTGTGTCTTCAGAAAATTGGATAGCTATGCCATCTGTACCTTTCTAAAAATGATAAATGGCACAGAACTGAGACATTTGTTTAAAGCAGCCCAATTGGGCTCTTCAGCTCTCTGAAACAAAGACTTTTGTAATCCTTTCCCCTCTAGGATACTAGATTCCTGTTACCTCACCAAAAGGTGATAGACAATGAGAAAGGACAGGAGGGGAGCCTGGAGTTTCTTGCTTTAGGCCTCTCCACCATAATGGCAATAGAGTCCAGGTTTGGAATTTTTGAGTTGTTTTGTTTGTTTCTTTTAGTTTGTTTTTTTGTTTGTTTTTTTTCTTAGCACTGGCTAGTAATTCCCACCTTTGCTTTTCCCCAGGACAGCATGGCCTCCTTAAAACACTAGGCCCGGCCAGGGGACCTCTGCCACCATATACTCCCTTCTACACAAATTGTTCTGGGAAGAGCCTGAGTTCACTATAATAACTCACATTGATAATATGTGTCCAAATACAAGCCCACGCTTTCCCCTAAAAAACTGACTTATATAAAACTTATCTCTGTGGTCTCTAAATTTGTTCTAAATAGTACATGAGAGTAAGATGACTTCACTATCTTGGGGAGTTTGGAACAGTGAAAGTCTCATCAAAAAAAAAAGTAATGATTAAAACATCTCCTTTTGTATTTTATTAAGTTAAAATTTAAAACCAAAGTAAAAGTTGTTTTAGTGTGGTAATCTTGAACTTGTCTTTAATGTACAAAAGTAAAGTTATTTTCTAGTAGTATTCTACTTACGTTTCAAAACCACATTGGATCCTAATGGAAAAAAATGTGCACTAAAAGTATTCTCAATGTACAGGAGAGGTTGAGGTACAGGGCAAGGTTAGGGGGAGAATGATTATTCTCATGGTCACAAAGCTAGTAAGAACTGAAACGTGAGATTGAGATTCTAATTTCCTGGACATTTCCATTCCACTTTACTGCCTATATTGGGACACTGGAGCTACAAGGGAGTGGTAGAAGTAGGCACTGGTGGAGCCTTCACTGAGGTCCCCCTGCTTAGGCAGGAAGCTTTTTCCTATGGAGCAGAGAAGATCCTGGCCATCTCCCATCTCTGTCTGCATTTCCTAGTGAATCTTTTTCCTTTCCAGGTACAGCTACATGATCGACAATGTCATCCTGCTGATAACAGGGACCCTGCACCAGCGTTCCATTGCTGAGCTTGTGCCCAAGTGCCACCCTCTAGGCAGCTTTGAGCAGATGGAGGCTGTGAACATTGCCCAGACACCCGCAGAATTATATAGCGCTATCTTAGTGGACACTCCTCTTGGTAAGTAGTGATTACCCTGGGCTCTTCCTAGTCTTTCTCATTAGTTTACATAGGACCTGGTTGCCTTCCCATTTCCATGCCTGCTTTCAGAATAAGGGATGGAAAGGTATCTTTCAAACCCATGGAACCGAGACTGTCTCACTGTGTGATTTGGGGAAGGTTGTGGCATTTTTCTGGGCCTGTGTTAGCTCGTGTTTCACAGAAGCAGAGCATTTAAGAGTTAGAAAGGGGCCTTTGAGGCAGCTAGTTGAACCCCTTCAGATAAAGGATCTCCCATACGACCCAGCTCCCAAGTATCCTTCACCTCATGAGGCATCCATTTCTCTTTGGGGCAGTTCTCACTGTTACAAGGTCTTCCTCACGTCTCAATATTTCTTCTTCTGACTTCTGGGCCAGAATGAGCCTAATCTTGTCTTCTATACATGACGAATCCTTAAAATACTTGAAAATAATTACTGTTTCTCCCAAGTTTTCTTTTTCTCCAAATGAAACATCTCTAGTTCTTTCAACAAGTTTGGCAGGATCTTGAGGCCTTTTGCCAATACCAGGTTTGCCCACTTTTGGAAGGTCTCCAGCTTGCCAGTACTTGTTCTAAAACGGTTTCCTATAGAATTACTCCAGATGTCATGTGACAAGAATAGATTCCAGGGAATTATTAGCCACCAGGGTCCCGCATAGGCTGTTTCTCTTAAACTAGCCAAACATCACTGGGGGGGGGGGGAGGTTGTTGTTTGCCTTTTTCCCCCCAACCTACCATATCATATCCTTGATTCATATTGAATCTTTGTCTACTAAAGCCTATATAAATCTTCTTCAGATGAATTTTTATTGTGCTCTCCCCTCCCTGAGTCTTTTCTGCTTACAAATTTGAGTTTTTAGATCCTCGTGTAAGACTTCATATTTTTCCCTATCTCATCTTCTTAGATTCAGCCCAATCTTCTGGACAGTTGAAGTTTCATTTGGATGCTAATTGTATTGTCCCATATGTTAACTAGCTGTCCTATCCAACTTTATGTCATCTGCAGATCTGATGAACATATAACATGTATGTCTTTGTGTGTATAAACTTTTGAGCAATCCATGACAGCTGCTCATGGATTGTTGTTTGATTTTGACATATGCATAGGAAGTACAGTAGTCTTGAAGAGAGAGTTAATTTTTTTTATTTAGTTTTTTTATTATGAGCTTAAATATTGTTTAAGAAAATTTCCTTATGTAACACAGAGTACAAAAAAAGGATTGCATATGAAACCATGAGTCTCCAAGTCAAACCACTTGCTTTTTTTTAAATATATAAGTTCCATGTCCTACTTTCAAAACTGTCTTGCTTGTCTGTGCTTCTCTCTGAACTTCATCATACTCTCTTTTGTGCACTTTTGTCTCTACCCACTGTGTTTTTTATTAAAAAAAATTCTAGTGGCCCTCTTTTTTTTGGACATCACTATTGCTAATCCCCACCCTGCCTTGAATTCTCCCTTCTCTCAATTGAAATTGAGAGAAAAGAAGAGAAGGAAGGAGACGGAGAGAACGGAGAGAGGAAAGAAAAATCCTTGCAACAAAGCAAGGATTGTAGCCTAGCAAAATGAATCCAGATAGTTGGCCATTTTCAGGAAGAATACATTGATTAAACTCTCTGCAGACTGAATAACAAACAGTTCATAATTTTATTTTTTTATTGCCTACAAAAAAGACCTTTCCTTACATTAATTCTGTGAAGGGGAAGTATTATTGTTCTTATGTAACAGATGAAACAACTTAGATGTAGATAAGCTTCTACAAGGCTTGTCTGGGATTTGATCTTGAGTATCCCAGTTTCATCTTAAGTCCTCTTTGCTATTAAGTACATTATATTTGGTGGAAAGAGTCCTAGGTTGGGAGATAGGAAACATAGGATCAGGCCCTACTTACTGGCTCTGGGAGCTCCATTTCCTCCTATATAAAATCATAAGAGTTGAATTTAATGAATGCCCAAAGTCTTTTTCTATCCCCAAACTTCAGATTGATTTCTTTTATTTCCACTGTACCCTCTAAGATCCCAGGTGCCCAACTGCACCACATTTCTCCCCACCAACACAGCCTTACCTGGCAGGGAGTATCGTGAGTGAAAGAGGGAAGTCATGGTCCTTTTCTGTCTCTTTCATTCTCTTTCCCCTGGAAACAGTGGTTGGATTTTTCAGTAAGATTTTTCTAGTATCTAAAGGAAACAAGGAAGAACTACCTAGACTAGACCAGACCATTATTAGTGGCAGTATAGAGACAGAGACTTGTTTGGCCTAAAATGAAGAAATTAATGAGTGAATGATCCCAGTAAAGGAAAGAAAGAAAGAAGGGAGGAAGGAAGGAAAGAAAAAAGAAAGACAGAAAAGAAAAGCATTAAAGGCATATTAGAAGTCCCCTTCTTCCCTTGGGTGGGGACCCACTGCCTATCTTCCCAGGCCCTCAAGCAGGGCTTAAAAAAAAGTCACAGAAACCCGTGGTGACACTGAGTCGGCCCCAGTCGGTGGACACTGAGGCGGGAGTGTGTGCATTGGGGAGAAGGGGGAGTTATGGCCTCTTATGCAAGCATGTCCTTGGCATTGTATGCTTTTGGGTCAATACCAGAGGCGATTAGATCATGTTATGGCCCCAGCACTTGCCAGTTTTCTTATTTATAAATCAGTTCTAGAAAATAAAAGTGCGAGGAAGAAGCCCTAAATCAGCCCAAACGTGTTACTGAATCTCTGCCTCACCACTTCCAAGCAGTTTGGAAATCCAAGAGAGAATCATGGAGAGGATGCCTGGAGAAGGCTCTTGATTTCCCTAAAGTGAATCCTGGGGCAGGGGGGCTGGCTCCTGGAACTCTTAGTGGGGGGGATAGGGAAAGGGGGGGCCCTCTGTCCTCTCCTACCCTGAGCTGGATTCTTGCCTGAGCTCCAGCTGCATTGTCAAGTCCCTTCTCTGAGCCTGTCCTCGCTCCTTCCATCTCTCCTCTCCCCCAGGCCTCCCTCACAAGGAGCCTGGCCCCAAGGAGAGATGCCGTAGCCTGCCAAATTCTTCCCTACCCTGCCTGTCTCTCCATTTTCAGCTGCATTCTTCCAAGACTGCATCTCTGAGCAGGACCTCGACGAGATGAACATCGAGATCATCCGCAACACTCTGTACAAGGTACTCTTCCCCCCCTAGAACTCCTCTGTGGGACTGGCCGAAGGGTGAGGAGGGAACCTGAGAAAGCTCCCCGCCAGCCTCCACGCCATGGCGGCGTGGGCTTCTCGGCCTCCACGGGGGTCTGGCCAGCTGCTGGCGGATCGGAATGTGGCGGGGGGGTGATTTATGCAGCGCGTTGGAGCCTGGGCTGAGCCAGGTGCTGCTCCCAGGGACTCAGTGCAGCGTGAAGACCTGCTGGGAACAGGTTCTCCATCCCCGGGGCACCCTCGGTGGGGCCCAGATAAGATCAGCGTGAGCATTGCCATGTGCTCTGGCCTGTTGGAGCTGGCTCGGGACCGCTCCCACCCTCCTTACACACGCCCCCTCTCCAGGGAGTGGGCACCCAGGCCTGGGCAGGGAAGGTCATGGAGCTTGATCCCTTTTCCCTGAACTTCACCAGGGACAAGACAAGGACAAGTGCTGTAGAATCGGGAGGACGGGCGGCCCGCCTGCTCTCTGCCCTAGCTTCCCCTCTTTTGGAAGTCACCTTTCCCTTAAAGCCAAGGCAGGGCCTCGGGCAAACCCTCTGAGGACAAGGCTTGTGTGCCAACCTCAGCAGGGAGTGCTACCGCCACCCTGCCTCGGGGGTCCTTCCATATGGTCTCGGCTGGGCCGAGGAAGGCTCTCGGGCTTCTTGGTGCTAAGACTGGTCCTCATGGACAGGAAGGAGGGACTCTGAAGGGACTGCTGCTACTCGGCTCAGCTCCCCCTCTGCCTCGGAGGGTGTCCAGCAGGGGCCTGACCTCTGCAGCTTACCCCAGCTCACCGAATAGCAGAGACAACATCTTGGATTGGGAAGAGGCCCGCTCTGGGTTCAAATCCCAGCTCTGATGCTTGGCAAGCCCCTTACAATCTGGTGCTCCTTCCTGGCTTCCAGGGCCCCTTCAGCTCTGACTTCCTCTGCTGCTGTCTGTGATTCTGAGTGCCCGGGGAGGGCAGGCCGGCAGGCGGAGCGGAGTTTGTGGCGGTACGGAGATTACCCTCCTCTCCAGGAAACCGCTGCTTCCTCCCTTCTCTTGCTGGCCGTATGGCGGAGGTTTGGGCTGGTTTGGGTGAGCAAGCAAAGGTAAACGAAGAGGCTGTTGGCCATCTCAAGCTCAAGATTTAGCCCTTGAGCCCCTAGGCCAGCCTCTGAGGCAGCGCCAGCCAAGAAGCGTTCCAAGAAGGCAGCTCGTCAGGAGAGCAACCTGCCCACTGAGAGGTCCCACAGGGGAGGCCTGCTCCTGTCCTGGCAGTCTGAGGGGGACTGGCAGAGGTGGTGGTCAGAGTGGGGTGCTGCTGCCTAGCTTTCCTAGGGAGTGGATGCGGGTCCTTGGCTGAGGCTGAAGGAACCTCAGAGAGGCCACGTGGGACAGGGGGAACCCCACAGGACACAGAGTCCAAGGGGCGCTAAGCGTGGATCCAGACTGTGAACTTGGACAAATTATTCAATAACCACAAGTGCTGACACATTGCATAGAAGTCCAGACTGGGGGTGTGACATGACACTAGCCTTGTGGCCATGAGCGGGGCCCTGTACCTCAGAGGGCAGAGGAGTTCCTGATCCCACCTGTGGAAAGGATCCCAAAGGGAGTGAAGAACTTTCCTGGTGACCTCCTTGGGAGGCAGTGAAGTCAGCCATGTCACACAAAGATCGAGGCGGGAGCACATGCCGGGGTCCTCATTGCAAGCTTGACCCTCACTCTCACACCAGCTGACTTCTTGGGGCCTTCGCCTCCCACTCTGGAAGCTGGCAGGAAGACATTAGCATAAGCGGTCCATCTCCCCACGCCCCTTCACCTATGGAGTGGCCGTCCAAGCCAGGCCCCCCCATCCCCCCCAAACAGGAGGGGGGCTGAGAGACAGAATAATAGTGGCCAGCTGTTGGGAGGGGGAATGACCCCTGCTGACTCAACAGGCCGACCTCCAGGCACCAGGGGAGCCATCTGCTGATTTTATTAACATGAACATCTCTTCCTCCCCATTCTGCCCTGCCAGCTGGACGCTTCTCCCCTCCTGCAGACCCCGCCCCACCCTGAGTGCTTGGTTCCAGTTGCTGAGGCCGCCTTCTTTCTCTTCTCGCCTTCCTCACCCACTCTTGTCCCCAAGTCCCAGCTCTCAGGGCAGCAGGACCCCAGCTCCCTCTGTGCCCCGGCACCTGCAGGGCTAGATGGGCAAGAGAGGGGCCAGTAGGCTTATGGGGACAGATGACTAGCCAGTTTGCAGAAGCTTCTTGCTAGCGGGCACCTTTCCCTCTCCTTCCCAATTCTGCTCGTTAGAGCTCAGAGGCCCGAGAGGCCGTCCAACACAGAGCCTGCCTTCTTCAGACCCAGAGAGGGAAATCGCATTCCAATCAAAGTTAGTGGCCGAGTGGGATTTGAACTCAGGTCTCCTGACTCCCAGTCGGCTTTCGTGGCACTGATGGCGCCCTTCCTCCTGCCTCTCTTCCCACCCAGGGCTTCAGGCCTGGTCTGACTTAGCTCCATGAAGGGCTGGATCCGTGTCCTGGGGAAGATGTGCATGCACCCTGGCTCTCCCCATCCCACCCCCGTGGGCCCTGGTGGGCCCAGCCACAACATTTCTGCCCCTGTCTGAGGCTGGAGCTGTGAACACTCTCTCTGCCTTCACTACCCCGCTCACACCCCAGAGCCTTACCAAGACTGGCTCAAGCTGGAGTCATCAGCTTGTTCTATCCTGGGGAGGAGGGGAGGGGAAGGAGGGGGAGAAAGCGCTAACCCAAGCCCTCTCTGGCTCACGGGGTTGATTGTAAACATAAAGACCCTGCGGGGCTGGTGCCAGGGAGGCCTGCCTGCTTGGCTCCATCCCCATCCCTGTGGCCACAGATGGGGAGATTAGCTGAGCCCTCCTGCCCCAGAATGAATGGCAGTGGTAGGCAGCTGATGTGGGCCGGGGCAGCCAGCTGGGCCCATCAGAATTCCGAGGAATTTGGGAGGGAGGGAGTTCGGTGACTCCCCTTCCCATCAGAGCAGGCGCCCCAGGGACAATGCAGAAGGTTTCTGTTGCTTCTCCTGAGGTCTTCCTCATGTTCTGGGCTTAGGGTTACTGTGTAAGGAAGGCCCACCTGTCTGCCCAACTCCTGAACGGCTTCTTGGGCAAGTGCCTGAGTCAGACAAAGCAGAGTATGGGGCCGGCGACCAGGATGGCGGTTTCATCTGAACAAATAAGCAACAAGAAACTCCAGTCCTGAACTAAGTCAACAGTAAGATTGAGAGACTAGGGTCCAGCCTCTGGCACCTCTGGACACCCTTGGGTCTGGAAAGGCCCCCCAGGTGAAGGCAGGTAGGAAAAGTCTTCTCCCCAGCCAGGTAGCATGTGCCCGGTTTGCAGTGGGCACCCCCCTGTCTAGTGAGACTAGCAGCATCTGTTCTGGAGAGGAGGAAAGATTTGAGAATCTGTGTTTGATACAGGTGGGCCGGGAAGGCTGACGGCGTCAGTGATGTGCAGGAAGGGCCATTTCCTTAGCTGCTGGGGAGCTGTGAGAGCCCCAGCCTTTGGATGAGCCAGAGAGCCCACCGGGGCAAAGCTGCCAGCTCTGAGTGTGCAGTGACCACCTGCCTCAGGCTTCCTGGCTCATCTGCATGCAAAAGGTTCATGCGAGGACACAAACACTTAGGCAGCGTCTAACTGCCTCTGACATCTGTAACTCTCTGCCTGAATGACTTTGCAAGAGTCATTTCCTTTCTGGGCTACAGTTTCTCTTTCTTCCAGATGAAACAGCTGATCCTTCCCAGCTCTAGGTCCTAGGAGACTCGGACTCTTTGTTCTCTCCCCGCCCTCCCCATTTCCCACCTGCCTCGCCCTGTTTTCTCTGATGGCAGAATCAGTTTTGCAACCACCGTGGCACGATGGTGCTCTCTGAGACTGCTCCCCAACTAGGAGAAGGTCTTTGCTGCTCTGCTCACCTGGCTGCGGGAGGGACACTTGTCCTGATAACTTCTGCAGAGAGTCTCCTTGCGTTAATGACATGTCCTCCATAATACCATCACTAACCTTGTGTTCCCTGGATGTCCCCAGGCAGCGGGCAGCATGCGTGGTGTGCGTATGCCATTGACATACAGGTCACTGGGCTGGAAGGAAGCTTGGATTTGCAGCCCTGCCCTGTTCCTCACCATGACTTCAAGGGGCAACCATCCTAGAATAGCCAAACCTCTCATGAACTAACTCTTGGAGGTCTTCAGGTAGAGCCTGGGGGGCTGCTTCTTTGTTAGGAGTGTAGTAAGAAGGGTTCCTCTTCAGGTACCATCTGGACTAGAACCCCAAAATCCCTTCCATCTCACAGATTCCAGAATTGCTGGCTCAGATTCACGTTGCACATCCCGTTGTCTTCCCTGGGAAGAAGTAACCATTGGCTTTGGTCATCTCATAATAGTGCTAGAGCACTGGTGAACGTGCCATCGGGTGCGCCTTTGGTGGGGGAGTGCAAACCTGGCCACCAGTTATCAGAGCATGTGAACTTGTACAGACACAGCATAAGAACTCAGGCTCATGCATAGGACACAGACTCAGTCAGAATTAGTGTGTCTGCTGCTTCTCCCCAGCACTGATTGTTTCCAAGGGACCTTGAAGTTGGACATTCTAGATTCTTTGCACAAGTTCAGGGTTTTATGGAATAAATGGAAATTAATATGGAATATAATTCTACCAGAGCCTCTAAAAAGAACTGGAGTTCACTGTCCCCTTACTCCGGGAGTTGGTGGCAAGGCGAACTGCCAGCCCTAAAGAAGGCTATGGTTGGCAGTACTGGATTGATGCCTTCCTTCCTCCCCACACCTCTTCGCCACTCATCACTCCTTCCTGTGTGGTTGGCAATGCAATTTATCCAGTGAGAAGTGGTTTGTTCCTGCTGTGGCCCCAAAATATCCAGAAGCCTGTGTGCTTCTGACATTCACACTGGCACTAACAATCCTTCAACAAAGATGGAGCTGACAATTTGGCCTGTGATGTATAAGATGGGGATGAGGAAGGGACAGTTTTCTACTCTAGAAAGTCAAGGAAAAGAAATGGCCTTTTTGGCTAGGAACAGTGGCAGAGGATTAGAGAGGCCATGTCAGTGTCTGGGAGCCAGAAGTGCCCAGCTTCTGCTCAATGCCTGGCAGGGGAGAAGGTGGTCTTCACTGAGCCTGCTCAGGGAAACGGGCCAGCAAATTAGCATTGAATTTTCATGTAAAAGACCTGGGTTTGAAACCTGGTGCAGGACTGTCTTGTGATTGTAGACAAGTTATTTCACTTTTCTAGACCTCTGTTTGCTCATCTTCTTGTTTTTTGTTTTGTTTTTTATTTTTTGTGGAGGCAATTAGGGCTAAGTGATTTGCCCAAGGTCACACAGCCAGAAAGTGTTAAGTGTCTGAGGTCAGATTTAAACTCGGGTCCTCCTCACTTCGGGGCTGATGCTCTATCCACTGTGCTACCTAGCTGCCCCTTCCCAGTTTTTTGTTTGTTTGTTTGTTTGTTTGCTCATCTTCTAAGATGGAAGGAGTTGAGAGAGGGGGATGTCTTTGATCACTGCCCTAGACTAGGGGCACTCTGTGTGATGGAAAGAAACTAAAGCCTTGACTCCCATTCCAGCTTTGACATTTATTAGGGATGTGACCAGAGGCAAGTGACTTAACCCTTGACACTCAGTTTCCTCGCTTTGGAAATAATATTTAGTATGACTAAAGTCCCTTCCAGCCTTCAGTTCTTTGAACAGATGAGACTGGGAGTTAGTTTTTCCTGACTCTGATTACATAAACCCAGCTGTTCTTGTACATTAGAACTGACAGGTTTTCATGAATTTAGAATTACATCACTCCCAGTGTAGTCAAATTGTGGGCAAATGAAGCAGTGCATCGATCCCAGGTTATCTTTTGTTAAAGGTGTCTACCTAGGCCAGAGGTTCAACTGTTACAGCATGCTCCTCCCACCTTGAGCTGGGTCTCATCTGGGAGTCCGTTTAAGCGCCTTCAAAAGAAACAGACCCCTTCCCTTACTGTGTGTGTCTCTAGAACCTACACTGCCACAAAAGTCCTGCTCTTCCTTCATAGTATGAAGATTGATAATGAGGTCTTGAAGGTTGGCAGTGGAAGATAAGCTCTGGTAGGTTTTATCATGCCCCAAAAGTTTTGAGTAGTCTCAGCAACAGATTTTGCTGTGTAAGGATGAAATTAGCAAGGAGAAGCTCATAACTGGTGGACTAGCTATTAAGGAAAGAATCATTTTGCTGTAACAATCCATGAAACAAACAAACAAAAAAATTAAAATAGCCCTTCATGCTGTGTAGTCCCTTTCTGTAGTAATAATCAGGAAAAGAACCAGAGAATTGCAGTTTTTCAGGCACTTATAAACATTAATAACCATTGGGACTGTAATCGTGTGAGAACCTTGTCCCCTGACCAAATCATAGTATTAGTGGAGAAATTGAATCCTGTTCATGTTGACTTCACTATAAATGAATACAGAGTCCAAAGGGGCTAAGTGTGCATCTGGATTGTGATCTTGGACAAATTATTCAATAACTACAACGGCTGACACATTCAATAGAAGTGCAGACTGGGGCTCCAGAAGATGGGGTGTGACATGACATTAGCCTTGTGGCCACGAGCAGGGTACTGTACCTCAGAGGGCAGAGGAGTTCCTGATCCCACCTCTGGGAAGGATTCCAAAGGGAGTGAGGAACTTTCCTGGTAACCTCCCTAAGAGTTAGTGAAGTCTGCCATACCACACAAAGATTGAGGCAGGATTAGGTACTGGGGTCCTGAATCTATAGGAAAGTGGAAAATAAACAGGAGAGGTAAACAACATAGGGAGTAGAATGTGCCTTATCATGAATCCCAAGATCATGTCATGGAGCACTTGGAATCAGGCTCTTGATGTGAGAACACAGCAAAGAGAGAGCCATGAAGGTTACTACAGCTTATGCACCATCATCTTTTGCAGAGAAGGAAGAAATCAAGAAATTCTATGAAGAATTTTCATGATTCTAAGTAAAAAAAAAAAAAAAAACGTCTTGATAAGATATTCCAAATTAAATCACTGTGTACTTTGATACTTAGTAACTTTCTACACTCTGGCAGATCAAGGAAAAGAAATGGCCTTTTTGGCTAGGAACAGTGGCAGAGAATTAGGAGAGGCCATGTCACTGTCTGGGAGCCATTTGTGCCCAGCTTCTGCTCAGGACACCCAGCAGGGAAGGGGCCAGTCTTCACTGAGCCTGCTCAGGGAAATGAGCCAGCAAAATAGTGCCCAGACATTGCAGTATGCTGCTTAGGATCCTGCAAGTGATCATGGGTAAAAACTGCATATCTGTATGTCATCACTGCTTTCAGAAGACTGTTTGGAGGCACTGGCCATTCATTAGGAGAACTCTAGTAATTTAATCAAAATGGACACTGACTACATGTGAAAAGAGAGATAGGAAGCAACTGGTTGTCAGAATGAATGTCATTTCCCAGTCATTGCCCCAGCCTTGACGTGGTAGAACAAAGATCAATACCAAAATCAACAAGGAAAAAAAAAAGGGCTCTATATACACCACAATATTGATAACAGCACTTTTTGTGGTAGCAAAGAACTGGATGTTGTTCTCTATTTTAGGCCTCTGCTAAGAAGCCCATCAGTTAGGGGTGGCTAAACAAATATAAGGAATATCATGGGGTCTTTCTTACTGTGCTATAAGAAATAAGAAATATTGGAAGAGAATACAAGGAGAAACTTTATATGAACAAATAATGCAAAATAATGTAAGCAGAGTCAAGAAAACAAATACAATGATTGCAGCAATGTAGACAGATAAAATAGCCACCACAAAATAAAAATGAATATTGCAAAATTCTAGAAGAAAAGCTTGGCCATAGTGAAAAGAGATGGGAAGACCCCTCTTCCTTATACTCCTTTGGTTGGAGTGAAGGGTAGTCCACAGGTGTGCACCATAGCATATGTTGTCATGTTTTTCAATGTATTGATCAGTTTTATGATTTTTTTTCCTTCCTCTTTTCTTATAAAAAAACCTCTTTGTTATAGGAGATAACTCTTTGGGAGGGAAGTAGAAGGGGTAATATAGGGGAAATTTACTCAATGCAGAAACAAAATATATCAGTGAAAACATTTTTCATTGATTCCAGATTAAAAGAAAGAATAAAAATAATATATGATATACAACTGAGACAACTCTAAACTGTTTTAATAATATGCATAATAGGGGCAGCTAGATGGTTCAGTGGATAGAGAACTGGCCTTGAAATCAGGAGGACCTGAATTCAAATCCAGCCTCAGACACTAAATAGTTCCTAGCTGTGTGACCCTGGGCAGGTCACTGAGGCAATTGCCTCAGCAATAATAATAATAATAATATGTATAATATTATAAAAGACCTCCTATGTAGTAGATTGTAGTGGAGGATTTATAGAAAAAACAACAGCTGGAAAGAAATGATTTGGTTGCAATCTTCACCTTTGAAAAGAATACTCACAGTAATGGAAGTCACAGAATGACTTAAGTCTTGAAATCTAAGTGATCATATTATTGTAGTTAGGAGGTAAGAAATCTGTAAGGTATTTCCTTCAGTGGTGATGTGGGAAGTAAATAGGAGAACCAGTCTGCCTGGTTTGCCCCCAGAGAAAATGGACTAGGTCAGAAATGAGGAGAAAGGCCTAAGAAAGGGCACCTGCTTTGGACTGGAGGAGGAACCCAGACTGGCATAATCAGGAAAAGGTACCTGGGTGGTTGCTTTTCAGGCAGAACAGCAGACAGCCCAGGATCAGGATTAGGCCCAGATCTGAGGCGCTATCAATATTGGATATAATCAGCAAGCATTTATTATGGCATTCAGCTTAAGGAGGACAGGCAAAAGGGACAGCCAGCGAAAATGGCAAGTCCAGAGAGACCATCTCGTACAAAACCCAGCAAGGAGAGTGCCTGAGAATGAGGGGGAGGGGCAGACCTATGGTATAAGAAACTGAGGAGATGGGAAGGATTCTGAAGAGAAGGCTTTACATTGGATTCTGAAAGTTATAGAATTGATTGAAAAAAGGAGTAACAGGGACAACTAGGTGGCCCAGTGTATAAAGCACCAACCCTTTAGTCAGGAGGACCTGGGTTCAAATCTGGTCTCAGACACTTAACATTCCCTAGCTGTGTGACCCTGGGCAAGTCACTTAACCCTAAATGCACCTCAGCCAAAAAAAAAAAAAAAAAAAAAAAAAGAAAGAAAGAAAGAAAGTAACTTGGTTATGTCCTTGGTTTTTTAAGGTTCATTTGACAGCTAGTGGAGAGTGGACTGGAGTCGGGGGGCATTTGAGGCAGGAAGACCCAATAGAGGCTGTTGCAATCATCCAGGCCTGCAGCAGAGCTAGAGGAGAGAAAGGGGGGGACTGAAGGGAGATGTTTGGAAGGTTGGCAACTGACGGGGCCTGTGAGAAGGCCAGGATAGCACCCAGGCTGCATGCCTGGCCTTGATAGCTGTGCTCTGGGGGGTGAGAGAGAAGCAGGACTCCAGGATGCCAGCCTGGGCGGCTCGGGAGGCAGCAGCACTCTTGACAGTAACACAGGAGTGAGAAAAGGGAGAGTGTGAGAGAGCAGACATGAACGAGACGTCCAGCTCAAACTGACAGGCAGATAAAGGTGAGAGGCCAGAGGTCAGAAGAATAGTTAGGAAGACCTTGGTGGGACTCTGGGTAAGACCCCTGCGTTCTCCAGGTTCCTTTACAAATTGAGCATTACCTGTAGAGAGATGATCACTGAGTCCAGGGGAGCAGAGGAGCTCCCCAAGGGAGAGGAGGGTAGGAAGGGAGACAAGGAGCCCACAGCCATGGAGACCTAGCAAGTGGGATAGAGAGGGCGGCAGGCTCCTACTCACAGGTCACCCCTGGGCCTGACACTGCCACACCTGGCTGCTCTCAAGCCAGTAAGGATCCTTCTGGCAAGTGCCCACATGGAGCACACCCTCATGGAGAGCAGCCGGCTCAGGCCAGGCTCCGGCTGGGCTAACTCCTCCTGCAGGGCTCATCCTCTAGGCCATTCCTGGTGACTCTAGGACCTTGAAGCTTGGCCACACTAGGAAAAGTGGCCCCTGCAGTCTCCATTTACCAGTTGCCATGGTGGGCTCCTTCCCTGCTTTCCTAGGGTCTGCAGACTGGGTGAGAAAGTTCCCTGGTCCTTCTGGGCCCTCTTTCCTCCAGGCTTTAGAGGAACCCTGGCATCTGGCTGTGGAAAGCAGCAAGCAGCCAGGGTGGAGAGGGGAGAAGGGAAGCTGGGGTGTAACTGAGCAGGCTGGATGGCCTGGGGCACCCTCAGTTTCCCCTTTTGCAAAATGGGAAGGTTGTCCTCTGGGGTGTGAAGTCCACACCCACTGACGTCATCATCAGCACTGTGGGACCTCAGGGTGGGTTGGATTCAGTGACTATAAAGTCCTTTCACACTTGGCCCCATAATGTCTCTGAACCTCAATTTTCTCATTTTTAAAAGCTCTGGGTAGGATTAGATGATTTCTAAAGTTTTCCTTAACTCAGAGGGAAAGGGTAAGAGAGCGAGAGATTAAGTCCAGAGCACAGGCTAGAACAGGAGCGAGCCGAGCTCCTCAGATGAGACAGCTGCTTTCTAGGATTTTCCCATGTCCTCATTCTCCCACACACTGTCATTCTGACACTGCCGCCCAGGTCTTTTCTCTAGGGTAGTTCCCGGTATCCACCCTCCCAAGCTCATGTTGGAGCAGCACACTGGACCGGGAATAAGACCGAGGCTCTGTGGCAACTGAATAACAAGAATAGAGCTCCCTTGGCTTCAGGAAACTCAGCCAACCCCCATCCAGCAAGGCTTGAAGGAGTACCCTTTGCTGAGAAAGACCAGGGATGAGCCCTGGGGTCTTGGAGAGGACTCCTAAAGACTACGTAGTCCAGTCCATCCCATCCCAAACCCCACATGGCCCAGAAAAGGTGACATCCAAAGTCACACAGGTTGTAGGTAGCAAAGCCATGGTGGGGGGGTTGGGGGGAACCACTTATAGTCTGCAGCTTCACCAGAGCAGGCAGTCCCAAGTGACCATCCAGAGGAGACATGAGTTTGAGGAGGAAGGCTGCTACTCAGATGCCCTGAGCATAAGCCAGAAGGACCTCGCTCCATGGCCCCCAGGCACTCCCCACATGTGGGGTGGGCCAGTAGGGATGGGAAGACCAGAGAAGGAACAGAATGATTAGCTGATCTGATGCTCATGTTCTGTTTCTAGGCCTACCTAGAGTCTTTCTACAAGTTCTGCGCTTTGCTGGGGGGCACCACCGCAGATGCCATGTGTCCCATCCTAGAGGTAAGTGCCTCCCGGCCTCCCCCAGCTGTCTAAAAGGAACTCTGAAACCTGAGCCCTGCCTTCCCCCACCAAAGCCACCCCCAATGTCAGGGAATCGTCCTGGAGGGAAGGGGAACAGGGGAGCCTGGCTAGCCCAGTGCTCATGAGTTTGCCATTCCAACCTCACTGCCAGTGTGTGTTTATCCATGCCAGTTTGAGGCCGACCGCAGAGCCTTCATCATCACCATCAACTCATTTGGCACTGAGCTCTCCAAGGAGGACCGGGCCAAACTGTTCCCACATTGTGGGAAGCTCTATCCTGAAGGCCTGGCCCAGCTGGCCCGGGCTGATGACTACGAGCAGGTCAAGAATGTAGCTGACTACTACCCGGTGAGTTGGGATGGGGGAGCAGCTACCCCCCACATGCCAAGGGCCCCAACTCCTTCTTCACCCCTCCATCCTGAAAAAGCTATGAAACCCCTTTTTTATGTCATCACCTTTCCTGTCTTCATATGCCATTGGGCCCTATCACTCAAGGACCAAGGACTTTCCTGGCTTCCTCTGCCACCGCTTCCTCTTTCCTGTCTCATCGCCAGGGTCACCCCCTGCTTACCATCCCCTCCTCAGAACCACCTCCCCCCACTGTGATTTCCAGCTTCCACATAACCCTCATTATTCCCCTTCTAGGAATATAAACTGCTCTTTGAAGGGGCTGGCAGTAATCCTGGAGATAAGACCTTAGAGGACCGGTTCTTTGAGCATGAGGTAAAAGGATGTTCTTTAGTCCACCTCCCTACTCCTCCCAACCAAAATACAGTTTTCTAGGCCGAGGGGAAAGGTGCTGGCCCAGGGCTGGGTTGCCATTTGAGCTGGGAGTCTCTGCCTTCCCTGTGCTGGACCTCCACAAGCCACTGTCAGGGGTACCTGTGTCAGCCAGGTGCCTTGGGCTCACACCCCTACCTCTGCCCTGTCAGGTGAAGCTGAACAAGCTGGCCTTCCTCAACCAGTTCCATTTTGGCGTCTTCTATGCCTTCGTGAAGCTCAAGGAGCAGGAGTGTCGGAACATCGTCTGGATCGCCGAGTGCATCGCCCAGCGTCACCGGGCCAAGATCGACAACTACATCCCCATCTTCTAGCTCTCTCTTCTGATCCCCCATTTACTAGTCTTTGGCCATTCCATGAGGCCCCCTGGGGAAGGACAGTGGGGCTCTGTGTATTTGGGCCCTGGTGGGCCCTTGGTACTGGGAAGGTGTATCTGTAACTCGGTCACTGTTCTGGTTTGTTCCATATGCACCTAATGCTGATGAAGCAGGGCTCCCCCTTCTTTCCCTCCCTCTACCCCCCACCCCAGACTGTCAGGGCTGGAGTGATAGGTAGGGTCTAGGAGCCTGGTATCAAAGCTGAGCCCCCACCTCCCACAAGTAGCCTCAGTAACTTCTGTGTTGTAAAAAAAACCCCGTCCTAAGAGAAAGGAATACAGGGGTACCCCTGTGCTGATGTTTACAGCTGTTAAAGGCATCTGAGAAGCATGTGGTCACTTTGATACCCTCTTCTTTCCCCTTTTTCAGGAACGCCAGCTCGACTGCCCCATAGGTTAGCTGACTCCTGCCAGCTCCAGGGTGCCATTCCTCCATGGAAAAGTGAGAGTAGGTGTCAGAGGCAGGGGAGTGCTTTGCATAGCCATCCCCTTCCCCAACATATAGACTCACATACCCAGGCCTCCCCCACCAGCACAAGCCAGGGCTCTGGCTCTGGACACTAAGGAGCCTTTCCCTTCCCCTCTGCCAGGAGGCTTTGGTACAGAAGGCAGGGGGCCCTCCTCTACACACTGGGGTATCTCTCTTCTCTCCAACTCACCCTGAGTTTTTGTGTTTCTCCTAACAATAAAGTTGTCCATTCTGTGATTCCAGTGTCTTGTTCTTTAGACCTGCCCAAGCACGTGGGCTCAATGTAAGTCCTGGCCTCCATCACGGCCTCCATCAGGCCTGAGGATCTGACACATCCTGTTGGGCAACCCAGCCTCTTTTTTGAAGGTTCTGAGTCCATAGGATGTTGAGGAGGGAAAGGGAGCCTCCTTCCCTCCCTGCCCAAACCAGTTTAAGATGGAGATCACTTATCCGCTGTCACACTTTCTGATACACGCTTCCTCAGAGCCAGGACCGTTTAAGTTGTAGTTTCTCCTGAAGTGAATGCTCATCTCCTCTTCCTGCGTGGAACAACAGACCAAGTGTCCCAGGAAGCTGTGGGCTGGGGGGGGGGGGCAGGCCCTGCCTTTGGCCTGGAGAGCAGGGTTGTCAGTGGCTGGCCAAGGGCAAGGACTTGAGCACCTCCCCTGCTAAGAGGTAGAGACAGGAAAGACCTGTCAGTCTGGCTCTGTCCTCCCCACCCTGAAAACACCTGGCATTGAGCCGGACACAAAGCTCTCCCAAAAGGGCCCTGATGCCCACAAGGAGTTGGGCACCCAAGTTAAGAGCAAGACTGATAGAGAACCTTCCACAATCTTAATGGGAAAGAATCAGACCCTTGAAAAGGATCTAGCCAACCCTCATTTTCTTCCCCCACCTTCTACAAGACCCACATTCTGTGTCCCTTAGTGGCACATACACCTTCCCAAACACCCTTAGGGGGTCACTCAGACCCTGATGTCCTCAGGCACCAAGCACCAGTGTCCCATGGCACCTGCCACGGCAGATCCCCCCCCCCCCAGATCTTGAGCGTCAGGCCAGTTACACTTGGCTGGAATACATGGAGCCTCTGGGATTCCCTGCTTTAGTGTTATTTACTGAGTGCAACAGGTACCAAGGGATAGGTATGCAGGATGTATGTCCAGCACTCTTGGTTCCTCTCCCTGATGCACAGGGCACCATGATCACAGTTAAGTGCCCCTGTCCCAGGCTGCTTACTCAAAACTGCTATACAACAGCTGCTGGAATTCTACAAACTGATGAACTCACAGATCTGAATGGATCAGTAAAAAGGGCTTTCTGATGCCATCTTTCTCCCTGTCTCATCTGTACTGTGGAAGGCTGTCCCACAGGAGGGTGAGCTTGGGCAGATGATGACCAGAAGGGCAGTCCCAGCCTGGCTAAGTCCAGGGAGAGGCTTATCCCCTAAAGTCACAAGTCCTGCTAAAGACTGTGCAATGAATTCTCTGTGCTAGGGGAGATGGGAAAATCCCTGCCTTCATGCATGTTACAAGCTAGTGAGCACACCTAGTGTGCTCCTGGTCACTGCTGCAAAACCCTAGTCACAGCCATCTCTCCTGTCAGGCCCAGCTACACCCTGTCAGTGTCATTCTCATAACCCCTGCCGGGACACCATCATCAAAAATGAACAAATCCAGCCACCAGCTGGGCAAATCACTTCACTCTGATTGCCAGGAAGGAAAGAGAGGGAGGGAGGGAGGAAGGAAGGAAGGGAGAAAAGGAGGGAAAAAGGAAGGAAGGAAGGGAGAGAGAGGAGGAGGAAGGGAGGGAAGAAGGGAGAGAAAAAGGAGGGAAGAAGGGAAGGAGAAATGGAGAAAAGAAAAAAAAGAAATAAAAAATGACCACTTGTAGGAGAAATAAAAATTCCAGTTTATTCATGTATTTTAAAAGTGACAATCAGTTAGGTGGTGGGGTAATAGAGAGGATCCAGCCGAGCCTGCAGCTCTAAGGAAGGATTCTAATTCTTGAGCCAGCCAAGATGTGGTTGGAATTAACCCTTCAGATCCCAGCACATTGGAAAACCTTCCTTTCATTGAGATTTTACCAGGCACAGCCCTTCAGGGATAGGAGGGACCCCCTCCTCCCTCCGCGCCCCCCCCCCGGCAGTTCTGAGGGCTTGGTAGGGAAGAAAGCTCTAGAGACACCACTGAGGTGAAAGGGGCCACTCAGCGGAAGACAAGGCAACATCTGGAATTACCCTGGACGGTGTCCCCACGCTGAATCATGAGGTGAAAGGATTTAGAGTTGGAAGGGACCTTCCTTCGAGATCATTGAATCCAAACCGTCTCCTTTATGAGAAGGAAAGGGCTCAGAGGGGGGAAATGCGGTGTCCAAGGTCACACGGGGAGTCAGAAGGAAAGCTGGGCTTCAGACCCGATCCTCGGACTCCCAAGTCCTGCCCCACTGGGTCCCGGGCAGGCGGATTCCCCGCCGGAGCCCTGGCCCACCGTCCCGGGTTCACTGGGATTTGGGCTGGGTCTGGGTGAGGGCCTGGGGCCGCAGGGCCCGGGGCAGGGAGTGGTTGATAAAAAACTCCTGCAGGAAGCGGCGTCGCATCCCCTCGGGCAGGTAGTAGTGGATGAAGTACATGAGCCCCAGGCCCCGGCCCGGGTAGTAGCGGCCCTGGGGCCGGGCGGCCAGCAGCGCATCCGTGATGGCCTCCACCACGGGGCTCAGGTCGGCCACGGCCAGACGCAAGACGCGCAGAAACTGGCCGTGCGTGTGCTCGATGTAGTCCTCTCCGTAGGCCTGCAGCAGCTCCCCGGGCAGGCTGGCCACCAGCAGCCGCTTCCGCTTCTCCCAAAGGCCGGGGTCCTCCATGGGGGCTGCAGGAAGCGAGGTGGGGGTTGGGGTGGACTCCTTCATCCCCCCCCAAGCCCAGAGCCACCCCCACCCCCGGCATCACAAGGACAAAGCTAGAAGGCCCTCGGATGTCACCCAGGCCCACCCTCGCGCCAGCACAGATCCAGAGGAGAATCCCGAGGTCCGAGCCCAAAGGGAGTCATCAGTGAAGGGGAAAGGTGTCGGGGAGCGGGGGGCGCCTGTTCGGGCGCCCTAGATCTCCCAGACTCCACTCCCACCTCCCCCTCCCCAGCAAGGCCCGGCCCCACCCTCAGCCGCCCATCCAGGGCTCCGCACCTGTCTTGAAGCAGCCCGGCTGGATGACGCTGACCTTCACCCCCCAGGGGAGGAGCTCGCTGCGGAACGTGTCCATGAGCAAAGCCACAGCCGCCTTGGAGGCCCCGTAGGCCGCCAGGCAAGGATACGGCATGTCTCCTGGTGGGAAAAGGACCCCGAGTGGGAAGGCAGGCGCGTGGGCTCGGGCACACCTTCCCCTCCTCCCCCGCCAGCTCGCGGCCCCCTGGGCTGGGCTAGCCCTCCCGCCCTGGCCGCGGTGACCCTCCCTCACCTGCCGGGCTGCCCACGGTGACAATGCGGCCCCGGGAGCGGCGCAGCAGCGGCAGCAGCCCTTTGGTCAGCTCCAGAGCTCCAAAGAAGTTGATCTCCATGCAGCTGCGGAAGGTGGCCACTGGGGACAGCTCCACATCGGCCACTGTGTCATTGTAGCCCGCGTTGTTCACTATCCCCCAAAGCCCTGTGCCCAAGGAGAGACGGTCGTGTTGTGGCCAGCCTCCGTCCTTCCCTCCTCCGCACCTCTCATCCTCACCCACCTCACGGGGTCCGGCTCCCCAGCTCCACCTGGGGACCCTTCCCTTCCCGGCCTGGATCCTTATCTGCAAGAGCAGCCACACACTTGATCGTGCGCCTGCGCAAAGACACCACACACATCTACCCCATTTTCTGGACCCTCGCACTCTATAGTCTTGTTGATGACATCAACGCTCCTATAGATCAGCTCTCCAACTGAACTCCCCCACCCTCTCACTGGCAGAATGTCTCATAGGCATCTCCAACTAAACATGGTCCTCTCAAACTCACTTCTCTGTTTCATTATTAATCTCACAGTCACCCAGGTTTCGGACCCTCTCACTCTATATCCAGTGTCCTATAGATTCAATAATCTTGTCTTCAGGTGACTCTCCAACTCCCTCCTGAGACAGACAGACGGGCGGAGGGAGGGACAGACAGACAGACACACACACACACACACACTCTCACAGTGTCCCAGAGGCATCTCCAACTAAACACTGTCTGGGAATTCTTTTCCTCTCAAACTCACTTCTCTGTTTCATTATTAATCTCGCAGTCACCCAGGTTTCGGACCCTCTCACTCTATATCCAGTGCTCATATAGATTCAATAATCTTGTCTTCAGGTGACTCTCCAACTCCCTCCTGAGACAGACAGACCAGTGGACGGACAGACAGACAGACCGACGGGGACAGACAGACACACACACACACTCTCTCTCAGTGTCCCATAGGCATCTCCAACTAAACACTGTCTGGGAATTCTTATCTTCCTCTCAAACTCACTTCTCTGTTTCACTATTAATCTTGTAGTCGCCCAGGTTCATAACCTCCCAACTCTCTCCTACTCCCTTTCCCTCACAGCCTTTACCCAATCAATCGTCTGAGACTGTCTACTCTGGCTCCTCAGCACCTCTGGAGTCTGTCCCCTTCTCTCTAGTCACAATACATCCATCCTAATTCAGCCGTCCTAACTCCTCTCCTCACCTGGACTATTACAACAGCTTTCCTAACTGGTCTCCCTGCTTTCCAGCCCAACCTCCACACAGCTACCAAATTAATCTTTCTATAGCTGGAATCTGACCATGTCACTCTCTTGCTCAACTATAGTTCTCCATTGCTTCTAAGATCAGACATAAATTCTTCCGTTTGGCATTTAAAATCCTTCCCAGGCTAGCTCTATCTTATCTTTCCAGAGTGTCTCAAGATAGTTTTAAGGTTTGAGAGCCTAAAGCTGCACTAAGACTTTTGGAGCATCCCTTCACAGTCTCTCCATTCTAGCCAATTGGTCTATCTGCTCTTCTACTTCCCTCTTTCATTCCTTTGCAGAGACTATTTTTCTCTGCCTGAAATGGTTTTCCTCTTTACCTCCAATTCCTTGAACCCTTAACTCCTTTCAAGGCTAATCAAAGTCATTCAGGAAGCTTTCCCTTGATTGCTTTAGCTGTGAATGCCCCCCAATTATTTTATATTTATTTTGCATATATCCTTCATTTACTGCATCTGTGAACATACTGTACAACCACTTCCAGGAAAGGGTAAGCTCTTTGAATGTGGGGACCATCTCACTGTTGTATCTGAATACACACCACTGAGCACTATCTCTGTATCCAAGACATAGTAGGTTATTTCATGAACACTGGTTGATTGATGGGTTTAGCATTCCCTAATTAAGCCCTCCACTGGTGAACCCACTTCCCTCTTCTCCATTTATCCTCCATCCTTCGTTTTCTTGCCTCCCAAGATCACAAAAGGAAAAGACTGACCGGAGCGGGTAGTTTGGGCCTTAGTGAGCTCCAGAGCCCGGGTGATGTCCCCGGGTTTGGTCAGATCCATCTGCAATAGGGTCAGGCGGGAGGAACAAGAGGCCCGAAGCTCCTGGGCCCCTTTGCCCTCTGGATCCAATACCGTAGCCAGCACGGTGAAGCCCATGGCATCCAGCCTTTTGGCCGTCTCCTTCCCAAAGCCCGAGTCACAGCCTGTGGGGCAAGGAAAGAATTATTACTGAAAGGGCAGAGCTGGCAGCTTCTGGCATTCGAGGTTTATATCTGGGTATAGGACATATGGCTCTGGTGTCCACTGGCCCCCATCCCCACCTGCCTTCTCTACAGTAAAAGAGAGCATTTATGACAGTCCAAGATCTACAGAGCATTTTACAAACGTTTCATTTGATCTTCACAATCATTCTGAGAGAGGGGTGCTCTTATTATCCCCATATTACCGGTGAGGAAACTGAGGTAGGCAGCAGTGACATGATTTGCCCAGGATCACCGAGTCAGATCCGAGGCTGGATTTGAACTCAGGCCCTCCTAAATCCAGAGCCAGCGCTCTATCCATTGAGCTTCACTGCTGCTGTAGCCAAGCACCCATACTACCGATGCAGATTCCTAAAGCACAGAGGGAACTATGTCAACTGCCCTGTTTCCATGACTCTTTATGGCCATGTTCTTGGCTTGGCACTGAAAGCTCCAACATTCCTCCTTGCTGTTCTCTGGAAGTGACACTCCATCTCCACCTGCCATGACTTTGCATTGGCCATAAGCCCTTCCTGGAATGCCCTCTGCCCTCACCTGGGCAAGCTCAGCTCCATGGCACCCTCCCAATACCCTCAGCTGCCCATATTCTCCTTCACCTCCACCAAAATTTAGGGTGTTATGTGTTGTATTTCTTTATCTAGGATCATATTGGGAGCTGGATAGTGTCAGGGCTGTGATCAGGTGACCCTGGGCCAGTCACTTCACTGAGAAACTTTTTTCTTTTGGTCATTATATTCCCCAGTGCCTAGCATAGTTTCTGGTCACACCAGGTACTTAATAAGGTCTTTTTGTTTACATCCAATAGCAAATCAGAGCTTGAAGGCACATTAGACATCATCTATCCCTTCCTTTACAGATGAGGAAACTGAGTCACAAGGAGGGGAAAAATTTTCAACTCAGTGCTCTTACATCTATATATCATTTTCCCCAGGAAAATGATGTCTTCTTACTAGAACCAGGCCAGTCTCTCTTTCCCTTCTCCCTGTATCCAAAGGAGAACTGGGCATTATGGATCCTTACCCTCACTGACCAGAAGCAGGGTGTGATGGACAGCAGAGAGGACAAGGTCTTGGGTAGGAAGAAGGGAAGGCACTGATTAAAAAGTCCCAGGCCACCCTGCTAACTACAGCTCTGGCTGAGTCACCCTCTACCACAGCCATGGAAGTGGGACACTAGAGTGGAGAGCTCAGGAGCATTGTGCTGACCCCAAAACCCTAGGCCCTCCCCTAGAGCACTCTCCATGATTTCTGACCAAAGGAGCACCCACTCTTCTGAGTCCCCACAATATTGGGGACTTCCACCCCTCCTCTCCCCAGAAGAGCCTGGCCAGGTACAAGATCCCTGGTACCCAGGGACAAAGTCTGGCCAAACTGTGTAGGGCTGAGACCAAGGACCAACTCAGCAACTCAACACACATTTATTTGTACCTCAGTGTACACACACACACACACACACACACACACACACACACACACACACACCTCTCCACCACCTCATGCTAGACCAGACTCATCACCTATGGCCTAATCTTAGTAATTGCTTCCTAATTGGTCTTCCTGTCCCTATGTATTCAGAATAAGCTGTCAAATTATTCTCCTAAGGTCTTCCCCCCTCTCCCCCTCCCAGCACCTAGGGACAATGCCTGGAACAAAGATGCTTAATAAATGCTTGTGGGATCTTCCCGACATACAGTTTTAATCATGTCCCTCCTGCTCAAATCCTTTCTATGGTTCCCCATTGCTCAGAGGATAAAGTCTAATTATCTCAGCTTTGCATTTAAACTTTTTAGCCTTTCAGCCCCCCCCCCCCCCTTCACTACTTCACCCAGAGTCACTCTAGAGTCACAGAACCAAGGATAAAAACCCGAAGTCCTGCATTTGAATTTCCACTCTGCAAACGGGCGACCAGAACGCCCCGGCCTCAGTTCTGGTCTCCACGATGAGGCCATTTAACCCGGGATGGTCTTTAAATGTCCTTCCCTACGGAAAATTCTGTGAATGAGTTCTTCAGAGGCAGCCCTTCTCCCCAGTCCCTGGCGCTCGGGGTGTCCCCGGCAGCCCCTAACCTCTCCTCCTTGGGGCGGAGGTGAAAGCCTGGGTCTCTTTGGTTCCCTGCTCTGGTCCAGCTGGTCCCGGCTGAATCCTAAGGGGCCTCTCCGGGCCGATGTCCAGCTCGGGACTTGGCCGGGACGGAGGAAGGGAGGGAGGGGAAAGAAGGCGCAAGGACAGCCAGCAAGGAAGAAGAGGAAGGAGGAAGGGAGGGGAGAGGAGAGGGGGGGAGGAGTACGGATGGACATTGTGTGGGGGAGGACCTTAGATCTGAGAAAGGAATGTATCCCACTTTTGGAATTACCCCCGAGAGGTTCGGGTTGGGGGGGGGCGGGTCTCTCAGCCCCCCCTGGGGTTCTGAGAGGGTGACCCACCCCGCCCCCTTTTCCCTTATGGCTGGGCTGAAACCTTTCAGCCTTGACCCCGCTCCCGACTTGGCCCTCTCAGTCCCGCCTCTCTCTGCCTCCCGCCACCGTCTGGCCCCTCCTCCCGACCAGGCTCCGTCTGGCTCCCGGCCCCGCCCCCTCCCGTTACCTCGGGAGAACAAAGCCAGGCTCAGGGTTACCCAGAGCTTTGTCTGGGGCCCAGCGGCGTGCGGGGCTACCTCCCCCGCCCCCTGGGAACCTGCGGTCCGCCCGCAGTGGCCCCACGGAGGGAGGGGCCGTCTGCACGTGTGCACCGGGATGAGGTTCTCGGGGAGCCCGTACCAGTGTGGATCCGGGCACCCACACGTGTGTGTGAAGATGTGTTTGTCCATGTGTCCCGGTGTGTGGGGGTCTCAGTTTGGGCACATTTCTGGGCAAGTCTTCCCCTGTGTGCAGTCCCACGCTGCGGGACGCACCGTCTGCACATCTAGGTGTGGGGGTACGAGAGGAACATAGAAGGGACCCGGACCATCAGTCCAAACCCTGAGGCGCAGAGAGGTTAAGTCACTTCCCCAGCGTCACCCAGCTGGCAAGCGGCAGGGAGGAGATTCAAACCCAGGGCCACTGGTGGCCAGTCCAGAGCTCCTTCCACAACCCTTTTCTGCCTCCGCGTATGCACGTGGCTCCGCGTGTCTTTATGCACACAAGCCTAAGTGTCCCTATCCATATGCTTCTGCCCAAATATCCATGTAGGAGTGAACATGTGTGTGTGTGTGTGTGTGTGTGTGTGTGTGTCTGGGAAAGAGTCCAAGCTGTCCAGGGTGAGAGGCAGAATAAGGATGTGCAGGAATGGAAGAGCTCCCCTAAGGAGAGCCAGTCTCCCTTCCCCAGTAGTCAGCCCCTTCTATTCAAAGAGGGGATTGTACTTGAGGCACCCCATGACCTCCCAGTTCATGACCTCACTCCTCAAACTGATGCTCTTCTCCCCAACCCCTAACCCCTGACCCATTTGGCTGAGCCAAGGGGGGAGCTGGCTCCTAATCCATCCTTGCCTGATGTTTGTGTGCCTGGCTGACTGGTCTTGGATGTACAACTGAGGCTGTGGAGAGTTCCTGCCAGATAGGAGGAAGATCTGATCCTCTTCCACTTCACCTTTAGAATTGGGAGAAGTTACCTAGCTCAGGGGAGGTCTCTCTGGTCACTGATCTTATTCAGAAGCTGAGGTAAAGGGAGGTGAACATTCAAAGAAGATAGAATCAGAATGTTAAAGCAGGGAGAGAATCTTAGAAGCAAATGGCAGAGCAGAGAGAAAGGACTTTTAGAAACTTCCAGTGCAACCCCCTCACTTTGATCATAAAAGGGAAGGGAGGTCCAGAGCAGGGAAGTAGGATGTCAGCCTAGGGTAGTGGGAACTGCCCAGATGCTGTGCCAGGGAGAACTTCTCCCATGTGAACCAGAGAGCTCCCCATTCCCAAGATCTTCCTCTCTCCCCCATTTCCTCAGCTTGGACACCTTTGAGCCAGCCAGAATGTTTCTAATACCCACCATCTTGGAACCATAGAAACAGAAATTTAGAGATGCCCTAAGTCCCCTAGGGCAGCTAGGTAGACAGCTAAAGTAGACAAGAGTGCCAACAAAGCCTGGAGTCAGGAAGATGAGTCTTCCTGGGTTCAAACCTGACCTCCTTAGCTAGGAACTTGGGCAAGTCCTTAATCTTATTTGCCTCAGTTTCCTCATCTGTAAAATGAGCTAGAGAAAGAAATGGCAAACTACTCCAGTATCTTTGCCAAGAGAAACCCCAAGTGGGGGTCAGGAAGAGTCAGACACAATTTTTAAAAAATGACTGAATAACAACAAAGAAGCGTTCTGAGCCTTGTTTCTCAGTGACCTAAAAGAAAATTGAATGGAAAAAATAAGGAGTAGGATGCTCCATACTATATCCTCTAGTCATGTAAGGGATCAGATGAGTTCTCAGATATCTGTGGCTCTTCCAGGTCTGCTAGACCTCTCTTGAACTTTTTATATCTCTAGGTATTTCTTTGGACCACAAATTCCTTGGAGTAAGGAATTCCCACTGGGAAAATTCCCTTTCCTACCACAGATCATCAACTCCACTCAAACTCTGAATCTGACAGAGTTGTCTAGCACCCTGAGAAATTTCATGGTGTACAATACTACTTACAGCAGCGCCCTAAGGAAGATAGATGTTATTATCCCCAAACATTGTCAATGGGATTGTTGTTATGTGGTCTAAGCTAGACCTACCGATTCCACATTACACCAGCCCCAGGTTCTAGAGGCAAGCACCCAGAGTAAGGTTGGTCTCCCATGGGGATGAGTCCCCAGAAGGGGAAAAAAGAGATGGAAGGAAAGCTTTATGATGCCCTCCATAAAGCCTGGGAAATATATGGGCAGAGAAAGGAGGTCTGGTTTGGATACTGAGGAAGAAGTTCCTTCCCTACTTTTTCTGAACAAAGAAAAAATTAATTGCAGCAGCAAAGGGGACTTAAGGGCAAGCTTCCCAACTATGCTGCCAGTCCCTGAGGTAGGGCTTCTATCCAGGAAGCTCTCAAAATAGGTTTTGGTCAATTGTGAAAGACTCAGCTACTCTACTCAAGACAATCATCCAAGACAATTCTAAAGGACCCTTGATGAAAAAAGCTATCCACCTCCAGACCTAATGAACTCTGAATGCAAAGCGAAAGCATAATTCTTTTCCTACCTTTATTTTTATTGTTTTCTTTTGCAACATGGCTAAGGTGGAAATATATTTTGCATGACTCCACACATATAGTTGAAATCAAGTTGCTTACTTTCTCAGGATCAAGGAACGATGGGAAAAAAGGAAAATGGAACTCAATTTTTTTTTTAAAAAATGGTTATTAAAAGATTTTTACATGCAATTGGAAAATATCTTATGAAATAGTAAAAAGAATTTTTTTTAAATAGGATGAAGATTTGGTGCTGGAGATCCCATAGACATGGACCCCCAAGGAAGAGAGTAAGTGGGTATCAGTGGAGCTTCCTTTACCTAAGCTCAACCTCTAAGGCTAAATTTCTAGAAGCAGGCAATCCATCTCCCCCACCCCCATGCTGTTGATCTTTATTGGGAATCCTAACTAGATGAGAGCCCAAACTCATAGAACCATCTCAGTCCACCAAGCCCTTCCAAATGTGCAGACTCTTTCTCCTCACTTCTCCTTTTCTCTCATTCACTCCCCTCCTGAAGAGGCTGCTAGCATCTGATAATATTGAATTAGAAGGGATATCAGAAATCTTTTCCCTTTACATCTTCAACAAGCAACTATCCCCTCTACTTAAGTATCTCCCCTGACAAGCAACTCACTACTTAGCAAGGCACCATTTTAGGACAACACTGATCTTTAGGACTCCAAGGTCTTACCAGCATCCCTGCTTCCCGCCATCCTTCCCTCCATACCTATTCCAGAGCACACTCTACTTCAATTACATTCAATTAACAAACATTTATTAAGTATCTCCCATATATAATAGCAAGATGCTTGCTGCTGAGGATGCAGAAACTAATAATACTTGCTTTCAGGGAGCTTACATTCCATTCTCAAGCTTCTGCTCCAAATCTTTCCATGTCTCCCCTGTGCCTAAAAGATAAAGTCCAAATCTCTTCGACCGGCTTTCGGGGCTGTCCACATTCTGTGCTTTTTCAACCTTGTAGAATATTTCTCCCCTCCTAAAATCCTCAGCCACAACCCCATCTCGCAACTGCTTGTTCCCAGAATCATAAGATTTATGAATAAAATTCATCCAATGCAAGCCAAATTTGAACCCTTCTCTGACTCCAAGCCCAATAACTCTTTCCACCACACAACATGGCTTCCTTCTTCCCCTCATAACAAGTCTCCCTTGCTCCACTAAGGGCTGAGTCACTGGAGAAGGTACGCAGGAAGGATAGGAGGGCAGCTGGCAAATCAGGCAGCACCTGAAAGGAAGAAGTAGCCTCCTTGCCCCAGGAGCCTGAGGCCAAATGGAGAACCCTCTCCTTTATCTTTATCTTCCACCCACCCACCCCCAATCCTAGTCAAGGATGAGGGACACTGTGAGGGGTTCTCCATAGTCCTTCTCATCACCTCAGGCATTGAGAGCCAGTGCCAGTCTGGCAGGAAGAAGAAAAGTCCCTTGGGCTCTCTCCCCTTCTGTGTCTACTCCCCCCTTTCTGGTGATAGATTTATTCCCATCTCCAAACAAAGGAAGCTCAGCTCAGCCCAGAGTCTAGGAGGCACCTGAGCCCCCTGCTCAACCTCCTCCCCAGCCTCTGCCCACTCTTGGTCACAAACACTGTCCCTGACAGCTTTCAGGGGTTGAGATGCAGTTCTTTTTTCTCCCACACAAATTCCTGACCCATCTCTCCCGACTGCTCCTCAGTCCTTACTCATGATAAGGTATCACTGAGACAACCAAGAATCCTGCAGCTGTCATCCCAGCTGCCCTCACTCCCCTCAAGTCTGGGCATCAGACAGGACTGGAGGGAACATTGAGAGTCATAAAACTGGGTGTAAAGCCCACCTTCCACCAAAAAACTCAGGTGAACCTAAGCAAGTAATTTCCCTTCCTCAGCTATGATGCTCTAAATCCTATCAACCTCCAGTTTTCTCACAGTCGGATCCAAAGCCCAGAGAGACATCACTAATTCTCTTCTGCTTCCCCCACTTTGGATTTTCCCTCTACATTCTCCTCCCACCTCACTTCCTAAGAAGTCTGAGCACCCCAGAGAATAGAAGAAATAGCACCCAGTGGTGTGAACATCACAAAAAGTGTCTTTGGTGGTCTGGGGGTCAGCTCCATGTGCCAGTAACCAGGCTAAGAGTCCTCCTCACTCTTTCACTAGCATCTAGCCAGCCAATGAACCCTTGCCTCCCCTTCTCTTCCCATAGGTCACTGAATGGAGGGGATGGACAAGCTGACTTCCCAGACTCATCCAGTTCCACCAGTCTATGTCCTAAGGGCCCTTCTAATCTATGATTCTTGTAGGGCTCAGAAATATTCAGAAGGATATATAGAGAGAGCATGCAGATACATTCACACATGTAACCCAGATTCCCTTCCCAAACATCTAGTTTACTCTAATCTGTCTATCCATCTCTTCATGTTTCCATCTTTCTGGACAACGTCTAACAGACTTAGGTCACTCCAGAAATGCTGGAGACAGTTAGGTGTTAAGAAAGCGAGATGCTTAGTTTTGGTCCAAACTGTTCCTCATATGAGCTCCTGCTATATTCAAGGTAGCAGAAACTCATAGAGACCAAGCCCTTAATTGAATCCCAGGTGAAGGGAAGTGAGATACACACAGGTGGTAAACAGCAAAAGGCTGACTCCAATTCCAGTATCATTTCTGCAAACTTAGTTTCCTCTAGTTTCCTTCCTTTGCCAGCCTGGAGGCACTAAGTTCACATGCAACCTTCTTCTGATTCACAGGGCACAACCCTCAGCACTCTTTTTCTTGATCATGGGCACTACCAAACGAAGGGGAGTCACTGGTTCCATGCCCACCAAGACTTTGAGTGTGGGGACTGAAACTGGACCCCCCCCCATGACAGTTTCAGTGTCCATTAAGCCAGAACAGAAAGTTTGGCATAAGGCATCCACCACGACTCAGCATCCTACCACTGGGACAACAGGCTCTCTAACCAAAGCACCTCAACCGCAACCCAACTTTCCTGCTCCCCGCCCCCTCCCCAGCAAGCAGGGATTTAATTTAAAGAGATCCAAGAGCACTTCATGGAGTGGAGTCTCTCTCTCCACTCTAGAGAGTGGCTTTGGGCACCTCTGGAGAGTTGTGCCCACTGGTGTAGGGAAAGCATTAGGATCGTGGTCTTTAGATCCGCAAAGGGCTTCTAGTCGTCTATTTTAATCCTCTTACCTTACAAATGAGGAAACTGAGGCACAAAGAGATGCCGTGCCTCGCCCAAGTTCACACCTACTAAAGTAACAAAGTTTAGGATTAGAATCCTGGTCTTTTGACTCCAAATTTCCAAGACACCACTGTCTCCTCCGCAAGCGGTCAATTGCTCCCCCTCCTTGTTTCAGATCCCTCCGGGGACCTAGCCACTTGGCTACCGCCTGGTCCACAGTGGGGAGGGGGAGGACAGCATGCGCCCCCGAGTGCCACACCCACTCCTGCACCTCCCACTCACCAGTGATGAAGACCACCTTCCCCGCCACGGGCAGCCTGGGCCGCCGAGCCAGTCGGGACAACACCAGCCAGCCCGCGCAGGCGACCACGGCTACCCCGGGCAGCGTGGGCAGCAGGCGGCGACACAGCCAGTCCAGCAGGGCTAGCAGCGTCAGGGCCCCGAGCAGCGCGCGGCTCAGGCGCAGGTCGGAGCGGAGCATCTGGAGCAGCGCGCGGCTGGCCACCAAGAGCCACGCGCAGCCGTAGGGCCAGCGCTCCATGGCCCGGGGGTGGGTCGGGTCCGAGCTGCGCCGGGAAGGGGAGAGCGGGGAGGGAGGGAGGGGAGAGAAAGGGAGCGAAGGCGCGAGGGAGAGA